>VYZS01015552.1:0-22410 GCA_013400695.1 Neodrepanis coruscans
TTCCCAAGGACTGAGGTGAAGCTGACTTGCTGATAATTCCTGGGTCCTCCTTCTTGACCTTTTTGAAGACTGGAGTGACATTTGCTTTCTTTGAGTTCTCAGGCACCTCTCCTGATCTCTATAACTGCTCAAAGATGATTGTGAACAGCCTCGCTACGATGTCCACCAGCTTTCTCAGCACTCATGTCACCCTGTCATGGTCCTGTAACCCATGGACTTGTGGATATGCCTTTCCTAGGTAGATTTAATAATTACTAAAGCTGGGCTGGTACCTGAGAGGGTGCTTTCCTTTATTAATCTGCTTAGCAGCTGCAAGTGCTGATATAACTGGGAGAAAATATACGATACAATTCTAATAATAAATTTTCATTTCTTCCCAGAAGATCCTCCTCCTTACATGGACTTGCCTCACATTGTCCTTGGTCCTTTAAGGAGATGCTCCATTCATGAGGAATGCCAGATGTGACTGGACATGTTGCAATGTGGAGATCTTCCTCTGAAGTGCTATTCTAAGACAAGAACCCACACCCTTTTTTCACTGATACTGCCACAGAAGCACTAGCTGTTGCTGAGGTAAAAAACTCCTGAAAGGTTCTGTTCTTCACATTTTGTAGTGGCTGGAATAGACGTTGTGTTAACCAGTGTGCAGCCCAAGTGAAAAGAAAGGGTGTAGTAGGAGCCNTTTGCTTTCTTTGAGTTCTCAGGCACCTCTCCTGATCTCTATAACTGCTCAAAGATGATTGTGAACAGCCTCGCTACGATGTCCACCAGCTTTCTCAGCACTCATGTCACCCTGTCATGGTCCTGTAACCCATGGACTTGTGGATATGCCTTTCCTAGGTAGATTTAATAATTACTAAAGCTGGGCTGGTACCTGAGAGGGTGCTTTCCTTTATTAATCTGCTTAGTAGCTGCAAGTGCTGATATAACTGGGAGAAAATATACGATACAATTCTAATAATAAATTTTCATTTCTTCCCAGAAGATCCTCCTCCTTACATGGACTTGCCTCACATTGTCCTTGGTCCTTTAAGGAGATGCTCCATTCATGAGGAATGCCAGATGTGACTGGACATGTTGCAATGTGGAGATCTTCCTCTGAAGTGCTATTCTAAGACAAGAACCCACACCCTTTTTTCACTGATACTGCCACAGAAGCACTAGCTGTTGCTGAGGTAAAAAACTCCTGAAAGGTTCTGTTCTTCACATTTTGTAGTGGCTGGAATAGACGTTGTGTTAACCAGTGTGCAGCCCAAGTGAAAAGAAAGGGTGTAGTAGGAGCCCTGCGTATATAAGGAAAACAAGTTCCATGATTGCTAATCCACTTATGTAATAAACTCTTTAAAAACACACAAGGTAAAGAAATGGGAAATTGAAGGTTGAGATTCTGTTCAACTTCTGTGTCTATTTCTTGTCCATCAGTCTTTCCTCTCGTAAGTAGGGAATGCAGACCCTTCTTTCAAAAGAGTATTGTGTGTTTGCTTTATTCTACAGGTTTTCCTAGCGATAAAAAGAATTGAAGAACTCAAGTATCAAATATGGTGTGCAAAGATCATATATGAAAGGGTTAACCAAGATATCCAGGAGAGAGTTATCTGTTTTACTGCTGATACTGGGTGGGTACACATTTTGGATCTCTCCTAGGGCCTTCTTGGTAGTGATACCCAAGTAGCTGGGATAATTGTGGCTCAGGTTTTAATGTGCTTTGAGATAATGCTTCTGGTGTGAAGTGACCCATTTGATTTTTAACTTAATGTCTGAAATTAAAGTGCTTCATCATACAAATCATGCAGCTGCATTTTGCTAGTTTGGCCACAGTGATCTAGTAGGTAGATTCTTGGTGCTTTTGCCCTAGCACCAATGGTTTGCAGAAACACTGCTGCCTGTAACAGGAGCATTGCCGTATAACTATTACCAGGGGTGGCGTTTTGGTACGAAGATACACTTTGGACATAAACACTTTAGAAAGATACTTCACTGGGGTGCTGTTTTCCATTTGATTCTGTTTAGCTGTAGCATAACAGTTATTGTTGGATTGCATATCATGGTTTAGGCTACTCACAGTCAGCTGTAGCTGCAACATAGGACTGTGTTTATATTGACCATCAAATGGTAACTGAATGGAGAATTTTATTACTTTACTGTAACTTTCAATAATGGACCAACACACAATATAATTTTTTGAGATGCATGTCTAAGGGAACATGACAACTTCCTTAACTGTTCCTGTCTTCATTAAAGACTGAGAAGTTTCAAGCATTTGGCAGCTGAGATCTTTGTAAATCCCTAGTTAATGATTTATGAGGAAAGCTTTTTACCAGAGTGCACCTCCCTCTACCAGTAGACATATGTAATCTGTATAAGCAGTGCCCATAAAGTCTTGTCAGCTACTTTGTTTAATTGCTGTTATAATATTGCCTTAAAGCCTCACCCAAGACTAGAGCCTAGCTGAGATGGGTGCGGGCATGAAAAAAAAAAAAGGGTATTTGCCTATGGAAATGTACACTCTAAAAGGCTAACTAAGGAAAACATTGCCAGGAAAAAACAAACCAATCAATTTCCAGGGGGAAGTTGAAGTACAGACCTGGTTCAAAGCCACACAGGAAATCTTGTATGAGGAGGGTTATCACATATTACTGTGCTACTTCAGGATTACTCCTAATATACAAGGAAAAGAAATAATGACCAGTCTCATGTTTGTGAGGTTTGGTTGTAGTGATATCTCTAGGTAGTCCAACTGATAAAATTAGGGTTGGGCTTCTGCCATCTTTTGGCAAAAAAAGAAATGTCCATATGACATGGGACATATATCATTGTCATCTTTGATGTTTGCAATTGGTAGATGTGTAAAATCTTTGACGACTGGGGAGAAAATGGTCTGTATATTAGAGCACCTCTCTGAAGCTGGCAGCCTGCAGAGCCAAAGGTTGTGTTTTCCACCTGAGCTATGGACCGACCACTGTGTTTGGCATACCCATCTGTGTGCTCTCCTGGGAGCTGTCTGGCTACATGTCATTTTCTGTGTCCGCCAGCTACATCACTGATCCAAATGCAAAATCCACTACTTGGGGACATTATGTGGATTTGTGACACTACCCGTGGGACTTCAGATCCATAAACCAATGAATGGATTACAATGAGACATAAATATAGTATTTTCATGGATGACATATAATCCTACTCAATTATTGTTCCTGTCATGTAAAGGGAAACTGTACCCATTTTTCTCATCTCAGCACACTGAAATTTCAAAAGGAAAAAAATGCCCAGTGCAAAGGATGCCATCTCCTAGCTCCCCTTCTTTTGTCTATCAGTCATTTTAAACCTTACGTTTTCCATTATTAGGTGTTTCCTAGAATTAGTTCTTTGCACCTCTATAAGATTGTTGTATGGGAAACTCACTTGACAGAAACATTTAGAGTTTCTGGAATGAGCAGTCTGGTATGTTAGTCTCTGAACAGTGAAGTGCATGCCATACCATGTGCTTGCTTTTATGTCTGAATTGCTGTGCCTGGAAACATCTCTGCCTCCTTTTTTTGTTTCTAGGAACTTCTTCTGGTTTTGAGAAAACGCTGCTACTGTCCTTTGCTTGAAAATTGAGTATCATAGTTGTTTCAGGATTCAGCAAGATATGAAATGTCTTGGGCATAAAGACTTAATCCTTTCTATCGGTACCAGGCAGTTTTGTGGGCATGGCTGCCTCACAACAGAGGGAACAATAAGGAAAATTGAGCTTGTGTTTTGTTTCCTTTTAAGACTGAAATGCCATCTTAATTGTCAATCTGTCCTCTTTTTTTCTCTCTTTTTTTTTAATTTTTTTTTCTTTTTAAAACCTAACAGGCAGTAAAAACCTTCTTGATATATAAAGTTATAAATAGATTGCCTCAAAATAATATTTTATTAGAGAGTGGATATATACGCTATTTGTATAGCAGGCATTTCTGATGCAGGATGTTAAAGCTCTCTTCATACTGTTACAGGTGCTGGAGGGGTGATATAGACAAAACCCTTCTCTTGTAGCAAGAATCGTGATAGCTCCCCAACACTGTGTCCTACATGTTTTACACTGCAGAAATGGCTGTCCTGTAACATTCAGCTGACTGTTTGTAATGGGCAGTATTTTTTTCAGAATTCCTCTTTGCATTTGAAAGAAATCTTTCTAATTATACACAGAAATGTGGGTGTCTCAAGACAAATACAAATATGTTGGCTACAGTCAATCCCACACAGGGATTTAATCAATGCCCTTTCTTTCTNAAAATTTTTTTTTCTTTTTAAAACCTAACAGGCAGTAAAAACCTTCTTGATATATAAAGTTATAAATAGATTGCCTCAAAATAATATTTTATTAGAGAGTGGATATATACGCTATTTGTATAGCAGGCATTTCTGATGCAGGATGTTAAAGCTCTCTTCATACTGTTACAGGTGCTGGAGGGGTGATATAGACAAAACCCTTCTCTTGTAGCAAGAATCGTGATAGCTCCCCAACACTGTGTCCTACATGTTTTACACTGCAGAAATGGCTGTCCTGTAACATTCAGCTGACTGTTTGTAATGGGCAGTATTTTTTTCAGAATTCCTCTTTGCATTTGAAAGAAATCTTTCTAATTATACACAGAAATGTGGGTGTCTCAAGACAAATACAAATATGTTGGCTACAGTCAATCCCACACAGGGATTTAATCAATGCCCTTTCTTTCTGGCTGGAAAAGTTTAAGGGCACCTCTGGTATTCTTTGAAACTAAAGTCAGTTTCCTTAGAGAAGTCAACGCAACTTGTTAGTTGAATGTTATCCACTCCTGTTTTTTTCCCCCTCTCACCTCTGTATACCCTTGCCACAGCCACAGAATCCGCTCTGTGCTTTTGAAAGGGCAGGGTCAGACATGCACTGCTGTATTTACAATGCAGGAATCGCTGCAGTTTTCAGCACAAGTGCTTTAATCATCCTTTCATCTAAAGGCGAAGCATCTGGTCCTAAATGTGTGCTTTTTTGCCCCTTCTGCTATAGTGCTACACGGATGGTTGATTAAACAACCCCTCCTTTTTCCTGGCAGCAGGGACGCGATGACTTGCTACCTTTGTTTCCACTTGGGGCCTCTAAATGGGGCTGTATAAAGGAATAGTAATAAGGAAGACCCAATGCTTCTGTTGGACCCTCTCCCCAAATTTAATCTGTGCCCAGACTCCACTGGCCAAGCTGCTCTTATGTACATTATTAGGTCTTAATAAAAAATAAAAATAAAGCAGTATGTGAACAAGATGATGCTGGAAATCGCAGCGGGGAGCCAGATACTAGGTGCCCTTGTATTACAACACCTGGAATGGTTTAAGATCAAAAACCCAACTGCAAAAGGAGCTTCTTTACCCTGTGGTTTAGCTTAAATTTACATAGATACAGACATTTGCTATTTGCTTTACACAGATACACACATTTGCTATTTGCATTACATAGATACTGATACAGGCATTTGCTATTTGATATTGCAAGTAGAGCTATGCCAAGTAAGATCTTCCCTTTCCTCTTCCTCCTCAAAAAAAGTTTCAAAATCATTTCATTGGAGTTTTAGCATTTGGAAATTTAAAATTAAATGAAGCTACATTTGGAAATGAAGTATCATTGCAATATGTGAAATACTGAAACATACGAATGTTAACACAATATATGATTTATTTTTACTTACGAATTGTGGTCAAATCAATTCATGAGAAATGAGATGAAACCGTGAAGTAACCTAGTAAATCTTTCTGCTTGTTTGGTTGTGGCCTTGGTGCTCTGCTTTTCACATAATCATAGAACCATATAATGTTAAGGGGCTGGAATGGACCCTAAAGATCATCCAGTCTCAACCCCTCTGCCATGGGCAGGAATGCCTCCCACTAGGCCATGTTACCCAAGGCCTTATTCAGCCTGGCCATGAACACTGACAGGGTTGGGGCATCCACAACCTCCACAGGAAACTTGTGCCAGTGTCTTACTACCTTCACAATGAAATACGTCTTCCTAATATCTAACCTAAATTTCCCCTCTTCAAATTTGTACCCATCCTGGTACTAGAATTCCTGATGAAGAGTCCCTCTCCATCTTCCCTGTATGTCCTTTTCAGATATTGAAAGGTTGCTATGAGTTCTCCATGCAGCCTTCTCTTCTTCAGGCTGAACAGCTTGTCTTTCTCAGCTTGTCTTTGCTGGGGAGGTGCTCCAGTTCTCTTATCAACTTTGTGGCTCTCCTCTGGACTTGTTCCAATAGTTCTGTGTCCTTCTTATGTTGAGAGCACCAGAACTGTACACAGTACTCCAGGTGGGGTCTCACAAGAGCAGAGTAGAGAGGGAGAATCCTCTTCCTCAAACTGCTGGCCACACTCCTTTTGATGTAGCCCAGGACATGGTTGGCTTTCTGGGCTGCTAGCACACACTGCTGCCTTGGGTTGAGTTTTTCATCAACCATCACCCCCCAAGTCTTTCTCTGAAGGGCTGCTCCCTATCGCCTGGGATTACCTCTCTCATACACAAAAATCATCACCACTTCTGGGTTTCCTTGTTTCTATTAGGTTGAAAGCAAGAAAACAAGGTGTGATGTGTTTTCATCACAACAATCTCTAGAGAGATATTTTTCAAACTTTCTGAATGTGCTGAACCCTCCAGTTTTTCAGAGAATTTAAGGCTGGTCTCAGCGACTTTTTTCAGAGACTCTGTATGAAGTTCCAAAGATTTGCAAGTGGCTTATCACTCCCCCGAGTTCTGAAGTTGATAAGAAGGAGGGAGAAATGGTCCTAACAGCAACACAGCTGCAGGTAACATGGTCTCTGTTTAGGAGCAACTGTGCTTACTTTTTGGACTAGTGCCAAGTCCAGGAGAGCTATTCACTTCCAAATTCTGTACTTGGCTCAAATTGTGTTTGTCTGAGCAGCAAGAGGAAGCTGCTTTTCACCTCAAAAGGCCAGTAGCCCTTCCAGATCCCATCTGATGCCACTGTGACTAAAGAGGAAGAAAGATCTGAAAGCCTTATACATTGGCTAATGAAACATATGTGAGGTTGAAGTTGATGGTGCACCGAAAGAAGCTTTCAGCCAAGTGAAAGCATCACTCCTTGACCATACCTCTCATGTCACAATACACCTATCTTCCCTTCCCTGCAAGCCACTTGAGATCTCCTAGGCTCTGCCCTGTCAGCTGCAGGGGATCTTAGATCCCTTCTCACTGCATATCCCCTCTCATTCCCTATGAATTACCTGGAGTAGCATCCTGCTCTCTGTCTGCTCCAGCCATAGGTGATCGGAAGGTTTCTTGAGAAAATCCTGCCTCCTTCACTGGCAAAGCTCTTGGGATGCTATCCTGTCTCTGCTGCTGCTGGTGACAGTGTTCCTGGAGGACAAGGTCAACCTGTACCATGTACCTGATAGCCCCTTCTCTGCCTGTGTATCCACGTGGAGTTGTACCTGTCCTGGGCTAGAAGAGACTATAACCTTGATGGTCTAATGTGCAAAAGGCATAGCCCACATCAGAAAATTCTGCAGCATTTCTCTATGAAAAAACGCTGATGCAGACATAGCATGCCAGAATAAATGTCCTTTTGCTAGCTTGGCTTTTTTGGCTCTGGAAGTCTTAGTAAGATGGAAAATCAGATTGGGAAGGACTTTTTTGTCCTTCACAAGACTTGAGTTTTAAGGCTAGCTTTTCTTATTCAATACAGACATAGCAAGTTTTGCTCAAGACTCTTTCATTTGGGACAGCTCCCTCTTAATTTTCACTAGTTTAAAAACAAACCCATTGAGGCAGGGACTCCTCTGCCTGAAAAATACCTTAGTATTAAAAAAAATGGCATAGACATGAGTAATTTGGTAACTCATTCACAACAGGTTTCTAGATCTGGAAGATATTTCTTATGTTTGCCAGCACAAGTTACAAGGATGTTTTCATGTGAATGCTGTACATAATGCATTCCTCCCTGTGTGGAGAACAAAATCAGATTAGGATGCAAACTTCTTCAGATTTCTCCCACTGCTGACCTTGCTGCCACTTGTGGCAACATGAAGACAACAAATCCTTGGAAATCACTATGTGTGTGTTTCAATTTTTAATTGAAACTTTTTAGCTCAGCTAAAAGCAGGGGCTGGGGGTGGTTGGGAGGGAGGGAGAGGAGAAAAAACAAAACAACACACTTCCCTCTGCTCCCAGTGAAAAGAACTAGAGCTATTAGATTCACTTCAATTGCCTCACCTGACCTGAAATGAACTCCCTCTCTCAGGCCTGTAAGAAGATTCAATTAAAAGGTCCATCTGTGAGGCAGCAGCTGAAGGGGAATTACTGTAGGGAGGTCCACATTTTCATAAAAAAAGAAGCCTCCCTACCTCCCTACCTCCCCTCCTTCCTCCTCTATCCCTGATTAGGCCTTTTCCTAACTGCTAAACCACAAGTCCCTCCAATTAACCAGATCTGACCAAATAGCTTTTATTTGCTCCATTCAGATGAAAAAACACTATAGATTTGGTACATCCCTTAAACATAGTGGGGTGAGAGAGGGGGAAAGGAGCAGAGGACAGAGGCTGGAAATCAGAATGGCCTACCCCAATTAAGCCAGATGATGCAACAGACTAATGGCTGCTAATAAGCAAAAGACTCTGCTGGCAGTGAAAACAATCACCATAAGGCAACAACAGCGTACAGTGGCCTAAAAAAATGCAGAGGTGGCAAAGAAAAAAAAAGCTGGGTCCAAGGACATTGTCTGGGAAGTCTTACCAGCTTACTTGCAGCACCCCTCCCCTGGCTGTTCTCTTATGATCAGAAACTGATCCTAGGTGCTTGCCCAGTGTCCAGAATGTTTGTTGTGTGGTGTCTAGTGTGTTGCTCCTATTGAAGGTATGATAGAGAGCCTGAGTGAGATTGGGACAGCATGCATGAGTGAGCCCCACAGCCCCCATAAGAACATGTGGCTTCCATGGAGGGCCAGTGCCAGCTCTGATCCTGCAGGCTGATGGTGACATGGGCCTATGCCTCGTGTGGCACTCCACCTCTGGGGCCACTTCTGTCCAAGGGGAGGGTGATGAAGATTCAGTAACCAACATATCTTTTACTTTCTTAATAATACTTCTTCAGGTGCATTATGCTGGGGTTTGTAGCAAATAACCAAGTGTTTTCTTGCGATCCTGTGTGTTTTACTTTATGCTGGCAGAAAACCTGAGCTAACCATGCCTGAGAATACATGCACTCCCTATGCATTGACTTCATTTGTGCTTGCACAGTGCATAATCAATCACTTTAAAATATCTAGCTCCCAGTGCTTGCTTCCCTGGCATGGTGTATGTTGTCTTGAGTTACACCAATTCAGGAGGATTCGTTCAAATATCGACACTTTTTGCTCCCCTCAGGTAGGGCTCTTGGAGCAGAGCACAATTAAATTCTTTACACTACCCTGCTAAGATATGCATATATTGCTGTTGGCTTAGAAACAGAAATGGAACAAATCCTTCTAATGTAGTTTGGATAATAAGAGTGTAAACATATCAACAACTCACAACACAAAATTAATATTAAGCGTGCTATTAGGTTTTCTTTTTTTGTTAGGCTTAAGCCTTAGTATAGAGAGCCTGTGCATTTGCTTTGCAGATATTTGGCATGTAAGATGTTTCAGAGTGCATGGAATAGTTTGGCAAATTGGTCCTTTGGTATCTTTATTGGCTTGTTTTCACTTCTTCATTAAATATGTAAAATGAACCTTGTTTTACTGTAATATTAACTGAAACTCTATTAAAAAAATTATAGACCGTTCAGACAATAAAAGGCCTTGTAAATCAACCAGAGATTGGTTATCTACTCAGCAAGATCATTAACTGTGCACAGAGGGAGACAGCTGAGGCAGGGCCGCTGAAGAGAAGAGACTAGAAATTAATTTCACAAGGAAAGTTAGCCCTGCCAAGTTTGATTTGTTTTAGGGACACTCCCTTACTCTTTATTATTCATGTTTCGGGGCAGCCTTTAAAATCAGGCAGTCTTGCCATGAAGGGGTTGAGGTTTTTTTAGAAAGCACATGTCAGTGAGACACCCCAAATCTCACTCGTATATATTGTCACAGCTTGATAGACTTGGAATATTGTAATGTTAAATCATGTCCTAGTGAAGGTGCATAGGGGAGTATGAAATCATGTCACTGGCTGCTCCTATCCTGAATGCTTTGCACTAGAAATGTTGAATGTCTTCCATAACATGATTATAATTAATATGGTGCGTGGTACCCTCTATGTAGGTGTTCTGTATGTGTGCAGTGTACGGGTTTTTTTGAGAAGCTCTACAGCTGCTTTCAAGCTGTTCCTTTGAATCTTCCACAACATTCACATCCTCCTCCCCCACCAAGAATATCTATCCCCTCCAAGGATACTTCGTGATCTGTTTCTTGTGACTTTTTGTAGCCCAGGTATCTCTCATGATTAATTGCAAGTCAAAACTGAATAGATGTTGGGTGAAGAGAGAAGGGGCAGCACATCAGCCTTCAGTGGACCAGTTCTGAAACAAGGGTCTCTCCAGAAAAAAGGAGAGTCTTCATACATTAGTATCCTTTGCCGAGGGTTGTGCAGGAAAACTTGGCTAGAACATTTAAAAACTCTCTACCCTCCTTTTCTCCACAGATGAGGGAAACTGAAGGGACTATTAGAAAGGATGACAGAAAAATCTCTCAGAACTGATGTGAGAATCATTTGCTGATCCTAATAAAGAGATTTAGGTTCTTGAGAGGAAAGAAGTGTCACCAAACACTCTAAAATCAAGAGCAGGTACAGGCAGCCTTATGTTACAAAGCTTAAAATGGGTAGTTGAATGATCTGGTTCACCTATCTTTTGACCTCTCCTTTGCTTTTGTTTTTTTTTTAAAGCCTTGCACCTGTGTGCATAATCATCTCATAACTTGAAGAAGTACTCTTCCTTTACCAATGATAAATTTGGCATGCATTCTTAATGCAAGGGATTAATGGAATATCCTTCAGCTACATTAGATCTTAGCGATTACATCTTGAAGAACTGAGTGATATAATGTAATGGCATGGGCAGTCACTTAGGGGCTAATAAGAATTTATGTTAAAATGGGAATTCATCAATTGTAAATGACAGAGAAGGAGAAAGAAAAGACTGGTGTATTAGTCAATCACAGAATGTCTGTGAACCTCTGAAGTTATGTGGCCAGGAAAAAAAAAGAACTAGCAAAAAGTGCAAAGATGTACCTGACAGATGATTTTCAGCAAAGAGGGAGAAAAGAGGAGTATTAGTCCACTGGGCTCCCATTTAGAAGGCTTTGTCTGATTCTGATCATCTCCACTGGCAAAAGCTGAACTCAGACTAAAGCAGAGACAGGCTACTTGGGCAGTTGAAAAAATAGGGAGTTTATCTTCCAGGAGGAAATTAGAAAAGCTAGGCTCATTCAGTCTAGGAAAAGAAAATTTAATACTACTTTTTGTCTATAAAGATACAGGCTCAGCAGCAGGAATAAGAGTTAAAGGACAGGGCTGGCATGAGGTTAAATAGATGTTAACTGGACACAGATGAAATTTCTGAAAGGCTTCCCAACCATCCAGTAAAGAGGCTACAGAGCAATTGTCCTGTTGGAGTTATATGGGGCAAATGGCTTCTATGACTTCGATATGGCACTGAGTTGCTTAGCCAAAGGTGGTTTATTGTGTGAGGCAGTCACTTTGAGGTATCAGTGATCTGAGACGTGGTATTGAATGTTGCTTTCAGGATCAGTTTTTCTTTGTAGGGTGCCAATAATTCAAGTACTTTCAGATGTGCATGTGTACACACACAGTGACCTCCATTTTCTCATCATTGCCTCTCCTGGTCTGCAGTGCTCAAGGAGCTGCTGTTTCTCTGCTCTTGACATTCTCTGTCTTTAAACAAGAGGGGCCAAACACAGCTTCTGGATTCTAGGGTTATTTTCCTGTTCCCATTGCAGCTCAAGAGCAAGCTGCTTGGCCCAGTATGTTGGCTTATATCACTTTTGTCATTAACTTTCCTCCTCAACAAAGGCCTTTAGTGAAGACCCCACCTTCGGTTATCGGCCCGGAGAACCCCTGCAGAGTCTCCTGGCCTTTCCTCATGTAAGTCTTTCACACTGAAGTTCTCTTCCCTCCTTCACAGAACATCAGAAACCCTACAAAGTAACTGGGCTTAGGTGGCTGGTATGAAGGAGCCAAAGTTAGTGTTGTTACCACCTGCTTTGTTCCTCTGTTGTATTTAACCATATACCTATTTGCTAAGCAGAAATCTGTGTCTTGATTACATGCATATAGAGTGCCAGCTATAACCTGAGCCTTATCTACTAAGGACCCCTCCAGGAACTATTGCAGCATGAATTATAAATGCTCTTTCCGAAGGACGCTGTTGTTTCCCTTTTCAACTGTTGTGAGGGCAAAGAAGCTTAGGCAGTAAGGCCAGCTCATGTTTCCTGTCCCACTGGCCCTTTCAGGAAGTGGCAACCATTTTGTAAAATGAGAATTTTCCATTCTCATGGAAGGGTAAAATAGTAAGAATCCATAAAAATGCTAGCAAAGACATAAATACCATGCAATATGTAATCACCTAATGAGAGCTGGAAAAGCTGTGGAAGGGATTACCTAAGAGCAAATTATTGATACTTGCATAGGGAAAATTAATGTTATTTCATTACTTCACAAAGTTTCTCTGATGTTTAGCATATATATTAAGGGTAGTTTTAAAATGTGGTTTTTATCAGGAAAGGTATATTTTAAATCTACCAAGATTCTTATGCATCTGTTTTTGAATACCTTTTCTGAGAATCCAGGGGATCTGAGTTCATGTGAGAAAGAACTGATAACCAGTCCTGAAAAGATGGGTTTACACCAGGTTTGGCTTAGCTGAACCCAAAGGTGAAGTATCAAAAAATACAAGTTAATTAAAAAATTATAGACTTTGATTTGGCATAATACAACTGGGGCAGGTGCTACTCTAAAATGTGAGTATTGTTGTTGTATGTGGTCATCTAAATCACACAGGGTTTCAGCATGCTCCTCCTCATCTCTTTGCACATCTGAGTAAAATACGCAGTGGTGTGCTGTAGTGTGACAGTTTTCTGCTCGGAGAACTGAAGGGCAATTGGTTTGAATTGTATTGCATTATGGATCTGCAACTTCTGCCAGCTTTTATGAATATTTGCGTGGCCATAAGCATGTGTTTGTTTCACTGTCCTTACTTGTAAAAGTGGGAATCCTGGCTTCTCTGCTTCCTGCACATGGTATTTGTGAGGCTTACTTAACTGTTGTTTGCAAAGCTTTTTGAATGTACAAAGCTCTATGCAAATACCAAGTTGCTCACTTACAGATATCCAGTAATGTAGGACCACTTTAGGCAGATAAGGTTTAATTAGAGATGAGGAATACTGCAATAACAGTAGGATTTTATATGTTCTAGTATATCACTGCCTATGCTATGATGAGGCCAGAAATTACCATTGTAATTATCTAACATGGCTGCCTGAGTAATAAGCCTTAGTAGTGTTGCAACTTCCCCCCCTCCCCCGTTTATTTACCCTTGGAGAAGGTCTCTGTATAGGCACAGGAACAGGAGATTTTAAGCTCTCTGGTAATTGATTTGCTTTTCTCATTTATCTCTCACTAACTGCACGGGGTTCACAGAAGTTTAAAACCATTTCATCCCAACATGAAATTCAGACGAATGTTCTGTCTTGATTTCCAAAGTAAACTTCTGCTGTCGAAACTGGTGATCACCTTTCATGTCAGCAAGATTTAGCCCTGTATTTCTAATGAAAAGGTTTAGAAAGAAGAATCCACGCTTTTCAATGCCTGCATGGATTTCCCACAACTACTGTGATTATACTGAAAGCCAGACTCTTTTTCTTGGAGTTTGTGTATTTAATATAGGCTTGTCTTTTTCAGTTGTGCTTCTTGTGTTTTCCTACTTGGGTTGTATTTATTCAGATTTGGAGTAGGTTCACATAGATATATGAAGAGTTGCTGTAGATCTTGTATGCTATAAATCAGAGGGTAAAATCCTCGCCCCAGAGAAATCAATGACAAAAACCATCTATAGGTTGTAAAGGGCTTATGATTCCATCCATTATGTTAGCATGATAGTGACATTAAAATGATGCTAAAATAAACTGTGGAAACTTTCGTCTGGTGTGACTATTTTTTGGGTTTGTGGTTCATTATTCAACTCTAATGACCACTATTTATTTCTTCAGTCCAATAGTCTAAATTTTTTTTGGCACATCCTTATTTTCTTAATGCCCTAAGTCTGAAAAAAGGTATGTGTGTGGTCTTTATTGCCTACACGCAGTTGTGTGGTCTTTTTGTGCTTATACCAATTTATCTGTTTACTGGATTAAGCCTATCATAAATATTAGAATTGAGCTAAGGAGCTTACATTTGGCTAGGTAAAACCTCACTGATCCGCAGCCTGTTTGTTTTTTGGTGTTATCTGAACTCACCCACCAGTTGTGAGATTCACAGAAAATATATGGGATTTACCTTTTTTTGTAAGCAATTCTTCTATATAAGAATTAGTATCAGGAATAATAACAGCATGATAACTGTGGTTCTATAACTTCTACCATGAAATGCCAGCCTTAATAGCATCACAGTCTAGCTCTGTGATCCAGAATTTAAATGTTAAACACTCAAGATCAGAGCAGCTCTAGTATTTTGAGATCAATTAGAGCTTCACTTTAAGCCCCCGGTAAGAAACTGTGGGTGAGAGCAAAATTTTAAGAGCCTGTTCCTGTTTTACCTCTTAGCAGTGTACGAGGTATTTTTGATAGCTTCAACAGGGTATCTTTTTACCTCAATGTAAGGGACAGTTTTTAGTCCTGTTTGAATATGATACTTTGAACCCTCAGCCCCATACAAAGGTGTGCTTATACTTCTTTAAAACTACAAGAGAAATGTGGAAAAATGAAAAGACTCTCTTGGTCCACTTTGACATAGTCATCTGGGGTTTATTCCATTGCCCTTCAGAGGTGCAATGATTTTTATTTATTTTATTTTATTATTTTATTCCTTGAGATATCTTTTTTACGTATGTGACAGCTGTAGAGAAAGAATAATTAAATCAAATGGAGGAAAATCTAGGAAGATCACCCTTTAATCAAACCTACTCCTTGGATCAGCACTCCCAGTTATGAACTGATTAGGAGCAAAAAACTCCATGCAAACGATTTAGGCTTGTTTTGCTTTGTTTTGTGTATGTGGATAATTCCCTGCAATAAATCTTTCTGCACACCATCCCTTTCACTCTCTGTTGTTAACAAGACCAAGATCTATGCGTATACATACACACATTGTCTATCTTGAGCTGGCAACGTCTTGATAAGAGGTTCATTATAATCCACCACTGTCAGAAGTGGTTCTGAAATGATCTGCAAGGTGAAACATTATGTATATATTGAGGATTTTTTTTTTTAATTAAATAGAAAAAGTGTCATGAAACTTTTTTCAAAGATGCCATGCAGCTGTTTCTTCTGAGGCATGTTGTTCTTTTCTTAGGCAGTGGATCTTTGATAACTGTCTCTCAGCACCCTCAGAAGTGTTTTCCAGGTTAGAAGGATGAGAGAGAGGAGATGGCAGTTGTGATGCCACCAGCTGATAAAGCCAGAATGCAGACTAAGCCTTCAGATCAATAGGAATGCAGACGGCTGTAACACCAGACTGCCTGTTGTCAGCTTTAATTTAGCTTCCTTTGCTGGCTGCACCCAACCTCTAGTCCTTGGAACTGGAGGAAACCTCCCCTTGCTCACCAGGCACCCGTTGCACAAGCAAACCTCTTGTAAGCATGAAGAAAGCATCAAGAATAGCCAACGAATACATGCAGCTGTTCTCCTTCCTCTGGCCTTTATCCCGTGGGTGCTCAAGGGTGCTTTTGCCTTCATGTCCACTATTGCTCCAGTGTCCTAAAGCTCCCTCAAGAGCCTGTGCCCTGGCACAGGGCACTGAGCTGCTTGGTCACCAACTACCCAAGGGTTTAGCCCTATCTCTTCTGATGTTTTATTCAGAATAAGATTTTATACCAGTGGATCTGCTGTAATTTTTGTGTGCAGGCAGCTTGGCAGGGTGGTCTGGCTACAGCAGCTGGTGGGAGAGCAGAGCAAGGCAGGCTGACCTCCATATATAGATGTTTTTTTCAGTGCGACTTCTGGGATTTAAAACTCCCCTCACAGAGCCAAAAGTTTTATGTTAAATTATTGTAACTCAAGTGCTGCATGGAATATCTTGACTTCCCCTGTGGCTGCAATGCTGAGTAAAGGCAGGAATGAAATTAAATTCCTTATTTCTCACACAAGGCTTTGTTTCTGCTCTTTATGAAGCTGTTGGACTTTCAAATCAATAATGTAATCTAAGATTACAAAGAAGATAAATACTGAAATGCAATTACATAAAAGATGAAGAAAATGAAAAGAAGGAAGGAAGTCTTTCTTTGAAGTTCAAATTTTTCAATTTTCAAAAGTTCACAAAACACTTTATCTAACTAACTGACTTAATTTTTTGAACATCAAGAAATGCCTGCAGGAAAACATGCAACACTTGAACTTAAACATTGGGAAAATGCAAAAAAGCAAAAGGAACTCTCCCAAATCTTCCTGGTTAAATGCTGGAGATAAATACAATTTATATGCCTGTGTCTCATTTCTTCCAAATTCTAATTGGGTGCAGGTGTAAGCATTTTTTAAAATCAATTCTAGTTTTGCAGCTAATGAGCCTGTTTATAATCAGCTCAACAAATGTCCAACGTTCAAGAATCATTCTCCCAGACGCTTTGGGAATTCTGAAACCCGTGTGCAAAATTTACAGTGTTAGCAAATTTGGTTTTCCTATTGCTGTTGTATTGGACTCCTGGAAACACTCTGATTTCATATTCATGTATATATATACACACATATATAGACACAAATAGTATATATAAAACATTAAACAGCATCTTGAGGATTTAAGGTCTCTTCCCAGATTTACTGCACAATTTTCCATGTTCTCCAGCATATACATTTTAATTTTAAAATCAAATGCAGTGTGAATATATATCCTGTCATATCTTGGACTCATCTGAAATAAAAAAAAAAGTTGCTTAAAGGTTGATTTGGCTAATATGACAAAAGCACTCCGTAATAGTGAAGTAAAACCAGTGATAGCGAAGCTGTCTTGCGAGAGCAGTTGGGGTTGGAGGCAGCTGATCATACAAGAATCTGATCCCTGTCATACATTGTGGTAGGCATCTCAAGAGATGCATTTCTCCTTATCCAAATTCAATGAGTTCACAGGCAGACAAAAAATAGCAGTAAGAGAAATGTGAAATCATCTCATTTACTCAAATGGCTTTTAAAATGTAAAGCATAGTTACACGTATTTACAGGTCAATATTGTTAACCGTTTCATTGCTGATCATTTTACTAGGAGCTTTCAACAAATACACGTATTCATTTTGGCCTGTCTTCCCCAAGACTGTTTACTTTTCCAGTCGTGAGCCACAGAAATTGAATAGACAGAGTAATTCTTGCCAATAGTTTCTGATTTAGTAAATTGAAGTTATTTGCAGTTGCTAATTAAAAGATTAAGGAGTAGTTTTCTCTGCCATTGCTACAAATTGTCGCTATAGCACAGGCTCTTTGATTTTTGTGGGCACTCTATAAAATTTGGTCCAGCAGGAGCAAGGGTAATTTGATTTAATAAGCTAATAAATATTTTTGAAATATGCTTCCTGCAGGTTACAAAAACAGAAGGGCAGAGCCACAACACAGGAAAAGGAAAAATTATGCACATTAAAAAATACTGATTTGGGAAAGAAATCCCTACTGACATGACCAGAAGTCACTAGGAATTTCTATAAGCTAAACATTTTCCCTTTTATCTGGTGGCAAAGTACCTTCTGCAGCAAGGTCCTGGGATTAGGTATTCTCTACTACAGAAGATAAGCTGTGTGGCTTCCTTTACTGAATGAGCAGAGCAAAACAAATGGTATAGTTTTCCTTGTTGTTTAATTTGACACTAATTTTATGTTGCCTCTAAACTGATGGTTTCCAGTGGGCTGGCAAATAGATATAGAAATAAATTTAAATGCATCATGGATTGATGCCAAAGTCAGAAGCAGAAGCTAGAAATTTTGTCAGCTGAAGTCATCCCGTCTGCCTTTTAGGACCAAAGACAAAAAGAGAGACATACAACCCCCAATTCCAAAGTCATAGAGGCTGGATGCTTCTGTTAAAATAACAGCCAGTGACATCATTAACAATGTTGACATTTAAATTGACATAATTAGGTTCTTGAAGTTAATAACCCATCTGTGCGAATACATGGGTGATGCTTACCTCTGACACTTTGATTGTATCCATAGTGAAGGCTTCTGCTCAGCTCACATTTGGAGCCCTGATTTGGATACATGGAGTCCTTTAATTTCGTCTAATAGAACCTGAGGAGCCAAAGTGTGGCTCAGCTGCTTTGCTTGGGATGCAAAGCAAAATCTTGGGTAAGAATATGGTGTGAGGTACATAAGAGCCTGAAGATACATATACCATAAGAAGCACTTGGGTCTGGCTTTAGAAGAGCTCAGTTTTACTGATCTCTTGCCTCCTGTTGTGTATCTTCGTGGAGCCTTGCTGCTTTTCCAAGCACAGGTCAAAACTGCGGAGCTCAGGCATCAAAACAGCAGTATTAGCAAAACCTGGAAGTTATTTGGTTAGAATTCTGCTATTTCATTTGTAACCGTGAAAAGTTACACTTTTTAAGTTACTGCTTGTGGGTGAAGACTCAATTAACAATGACAGTGTAATTTTGGTACCAAGCTGTACCTTGAAATACATTTTACAGAGTGATAATTTGGAGCAAAAGTGTTTGAAGTAAGTACGGTTCTCTTGGCTGTCTCCATCTGACTTTGAGTCTGTCTGTCAGAAGGGACTGCCACGCTGCATTACTGAAAGAGCAGGGAAGGGAAAGGAAGTCCTTCAACTCCTAATAGCAACGTAAAAATTTTCATTTCAACTGTTTAAAAATGAAATGTTTCCTACCCATATTTTTATTATATATTTAGAAATAGAAGTGGGGCTTTTTTTCATTTTGAAGCCACCATTTTTGTTGTAAAATAAGCACTTCTTTTTTAAAAAGAATAAGTTGAGCTAAAAGATATAGCAGAATTTGTTTAGGTTTGAGTGAAATGATTGAAGTCAAATGAACTGAACTTTTTTCATTAATAAAAAGTTCAACCCTAGCAATGTCTTCACTGTATTTTCAGCATCTTTCCCAAGTTTACAAATATGTTCTTTACTGAGCTCTGCTAGTACCTTTCTCTGCACCCTACTGGGCAAAATAGGTTCCAGATCCTAGCATGCACCACATCTAGTTTGAGAAATGATCTTCTAATAGTCTAGATGAAACTATCAAGAAGAATGACCCAGGCAACCAGCCATTGAAACTTTTTATTTGAATTGTGGACTAGCCCTCTGTCTTAAACTGGTACAGATTATTTTGGTGCAGCTTTCATTCTGCTGTCAGCAGTTTGCACTGATTTAGGAATGACACTTCATCTTGATCAAATTTGAATTTTTATATGAAATACTGTAAAGGTTTGTTAATCAGATTTCTGGATGAAATTCTGAAATCTCCTTGCTTTGAGGAATAGACTATGACTAACTGATTAGCAGAAGAGTTTTGTACGCATACTTGTGTTAGCACTCCCTTTCAAAAGAAACATTTTTTGCAAGCTGGATCAAGTTTGGGAGATTGCACCTCAGGGGAGATAATAATAATAATAAGAGATACTTTCCATTATTTGGTGCATCTGGAAAACTGCTAGATTAATAACCACAAATGCAGAAAATGAGCAGCAAATAATTTCACTTTCTTTCATTTTAGTTTTACTGGAAACAAATTTGAAATGCAACTGCT
Source organism: Neodrepanis coruscans (assembly GCA_013400695.1). Taxonomy (NCBI): domain Eukaryota; kingdom Metazoa; phylum Chordata; class Aves; order Passeriformes; family Philepittidae; genus Neodrepanis; species Neodrepanis coruscans. Next base: position 19,890 of record VYZS01015552.1, read on the forward strand.
CTCCATGCATCTCTTTCAAGCATTGCTTTACCTGATAAAGACATGCTATCATGTGAAATGCTCTGATCTATTAGAAATTAATTACGTAATAGCATCTTAAAAGATGAAGGCATTACTTAATCCTGAAATCTTTTAACACATGGACTGTCAAAAGGGTCTGCTCTTCTTATCTCATTTGTTGAGGAGGCGATTTCATACGGAATCAATATTTTCATTTGCTCTGGGCGTGGACACATTTTTTTTGTAAAACTCAATGTCTCTGTGATGATAGAATTTATTTCATTCATTATTACTGCCACATATTGAAGGATTTTATTTCAATTCAGTAGACTGTTTTTGTTTCCATAAATTATCCAGTCTGTTTCTCACATAAATGATGGAATGGATGCCTCTGGTGTTAAAGAATATAAAAAGGAAAGGAAAGATACATTTGAGATTACCTTTAGTGTCATGCAAGTTATTACCTGAGAAGAGTTTAGAGAAATATCTGATAAATATGTTTAAAACAAGCCTGAACTGGAACTAGCAGGGCAGACAGTGAACTGGAACTAGCAGGGCAGACAGTGAAGTTACACATCTAACTTTTGATTTTACCCATTTTCTCAAAATGCAGATGAATCACTTAGGGCAGAAATCCATCTTTTCCCCAGTCACTTTCTTAGTTTAATTGGTTTTGAGCAGACAAAAGGCACTGTATTATCTTTTCTGCATAACATTTAGTGTCCTCGATCACAGCTTGATGTATCATTGGGCTTGCTCCATGTTTCAGCTACAAGTTGATGAATTTATTATCTCTGTCCACATAATTTTGAACAGAAGGTGTCACCCACATTAGAAGAATACACAAGTTGCAATAGAGAAGATAAAGTCTGCATTTTTATTTTGGTGGAATACATGGGCAAGGGACTGGGAAGATCTTTCTTTCAAAAGACCTCAGTGATGTGAGAAGGAGGGTTTGCATGTGCAAGACTTAGTCTGTTTTGATGTCATTCTTCAGTAGAGGGTAGTGCAAGGAGGTTACAGCCAGACTGCTCTGAACCTGCCCTTCTGTACCTGAGGCCATGTCCCTATAACACCAGTTGGGAATGGGTTATCATAGAAACCAAAATGAGTGCCACTCCTGGGAAATGAAACTGAGAATTGACAGACACAGAAACTACCAATAAATTTGAGATAGGTATAAATGGGTGTTTTTCACGGTTTCTTCTTCTTCTGAATCCTGTTACTAACCTATTGATTCCTGGTACTGGAATATTTGGCCAATTCTGAATGAAAGTTAGTTTGATGAATATACATAAAACGTGAAACTTCTGGAGCACCTCCAGTGTTTGTTGGACTAGGTAAAAGACTTAAAACCCAGGACACTCTTGGGTTTTGAATCAAGACTGAAGAAATTTTTACATGTATAGTACAAACAGAACCTGAAACAGAAATTCTTACCAAAAAGACAATGCCTTTCTAAAACTTGGCTGTAACTTGGTGGTCTTGTTCTTTCTGAAATCCAGTCCAAAGTACAAAACATACTACCCGTTACTTCTTTCCTTAAATGTGTTGGCATTTGCTTCTTTGAAGGAAAGAGGAAAACCACTTTTCCTTTAATTAAAGTGAAAAGTTTAATCACTCAGCAACCTTACAATGAATGAATGTTGTGTAATTTACCTGAAAGTACTTGCAAAACCAAGCTTTTCCATTCTCCTGAGGCATAGTTGTTCTTTGAGGTATTCTTTACTGGGTTTTTCAGACACAAGAACTGTATTGTGAATAGGAGGAGGTAATCTTGCCAATCAGGTAAAAGTGACACACTTTAGGAAGACACGCACACCTGGTGGTACCTGGAGCAAACTGCATACACAACCATCTAAATTAACTCTAAGAATTTGATGTTTGTACGTATGCATGAAAATTATGTATTTTTCATTCGTTAAGGGGACATTGCCAAGACTGGTAGGCCTAAAATTAGCTCTCCAGCTGTGTTTTGCTTTACAGGCACGTGCATGTCTGTTCTGTTCCTGGAAGCAGCTGGGTGTTGAAATCCACAAGAAACCTGCTCTGTGTGAATTGCAAAAAGAATATGTGATTTTCCAAGATTCCCTCCCTTTTGTTTGTTTTTCCTTACTTCTCCCACCTCTTTATGATGATGACATTTTCTGGATGGAGACCAGAAATCTCTTCAAAGTTTCTGAGCCATTTCTTTTGCTTAAGAGGTGAGAGCCTGAATGCTGAGGCCGAATTTTCACCCATCAGTCCAACATGCCAACTACAGGATGTAAACTGCATAGATTCCTCAAAGCATGCTTGACATTAATCTCCAGCTTGGATTCATACTTTTGGCAAATTCATGCCAGAACCTTCCAGTTGAGTGTTTGATACTGAGAAGGAAACATGCAACTGGAAGAAGGAGACATGTGCATTTTGTGGTTACAGAGGAACTTACCAGAAAGCTATTTTTGTCTATCCTACAGCTTTTCCTCAGAGATGAGACAAATAGATTTCTTATACTCAAGTGTGGTGGTTTTACCAC
>VYZS01015554.1:0-11361 GCA_013400695.1 Neodrepanis coruscans
CCAGATTTATGGCCTTTATACATAACTAAGGCCCAAACAGTTCTCTCCCCACTGGAACAGGTGTGCTTTTTTATGGAGGAACTGGGGTTGGTGCAGTCATGCCCTGTGCACAGCAGTGACATCCAGCTCTGTTCCTGTATTCTACAGATGTAGCAGCTAGCATTATAATTACATTCTTTTTCAAGAGATATGAAATAACAATGCATTAGGTTTTGTGATAAAGCCATGCCCAGTGCCTCACCAATGCAGTCCATCCTGTCTTCCCATGAAACTCGATTTCTAACTATTTTCCTGGGTATGAAGCCCCCTTGTTCTGTGTGTGAGTAAACGTGGTGGTCTGTGTGCAGCAGCAGGGGTACAGCTGTGGATCACAGGCACCCCTGTGCACGTGTGGCACTTCTAATCCAAACCTTTCTTTCTTGTCCCTGTTTCCCAGCTGCTATGTCCCAAACGCCCTGTGGCCTAATGATTAGAAATCTTTTTGAGGAGTCAAAAACCTACAGTCCCAATTCTTCACTCTCAGGCAGAAGAAGGAAGGAGCTTGAGTGCTGAATTATGAGGAAACTTTTCTACATACTGTTCCAGAAGAGTGATGTAGTACTTCTCAGTGGCTGGATAACTCTCCTAGAACCCTCCAGAGAAGTATCTGAAAAGACTCAGACTTAAGAATCATATGCGTAGTGAATATTCTCCATCTGCTTGCTTTAGGCAGACTTCAGCTATTCCAGGTAGGATTCATTTGACTAAAAGAAGAGGTTTACAATTTACATATTTACATCTGAGTTAACCACATCAGGCTCCCTGTCTAGCCAGCAGAGAGATGGATTCATGTTAATTTGAAGCAAATATTCACAACAGGTTATCTGTGTGAGCTGACTGTTTAGAGTCATCTTTGGATGCAGTTTAACTCTCCTCGTTTTCTCCACAGGGAGCAGAAACAGCTCAAAACATGCTCCTTGGCTCCATGTTGGAAATTAGATACTTTTATTAGACTTGTACAACTACTTTGTGGAATTTACCCATGCTTCTGTGTTCTGAAAGCAGACTGGTGTCACTCATGCTCTCTCTGGGAAGATGGAAAGTGTGAAAATATTCAAGGCTGTGAGAAACTCAGATGGTACAGTTGTATTTTGAATAGCAGACTGGAGGATCACTATTCGGCCTGTAAAATTCAAGGAATTATTTTCTAACAACTAGAAAAACATTGTGTCATGCTGCTATAGTGATTTCTCTTCTGTCTACTCTTTCCCTATTCCCTCTGCCCCCTGCCCACTCCCAAAATAATTCAGTTTCTGACTGTGTTTGCTCTCCAGTGATGAAGGAGGTGAATGGAGCAAATCTATATATGTCTATGTTGTTTCTGGTATATATGTAGCTGTGGAGGAAGCTGTTCTGTTGCTTCTTCAGAAAAGTCCTTGTCCTTACAATTTATGCATTTCTATGTTGGAAGGCGAGAAACAAATTCGTTTTTTTAACTAAGGTTCCGAAGTATTATGCCATAAGATTGTTTACAACAGAGCAGGTTATTGGGCTATGAGCCCTTGTATCTTTAACCTTGTGTTTCAAGAGAATGTAATGATTCAGAAGTATTGTGAAAATGTAAATACAAAAAAATATGAACAACTCCAAATTTTTAGTAACAGAAGTGGAACAGAGGCAGTAGCTGAGGTTATACCTAAAATCATAAAGTATAAAATTGGCTTCTTCCCATAGAGTTTACGTTCCTGTCTTCTTGCATCTATCTCTGTACTGAGGTTGCACATTGCTATAACTTTCACACTCAACAAATTCTGTAAACTCTTCCAAGAAGATGTCACCCCAAATTGCCTCAGCAATAAAACTGCTTAAACAATGCTGCTCTGCTAAATCAGATTTGCATTTCTGGAGAAAGCTAATTCTTCAGTGGATTAATTATTTTTTGAATTGCTGCTGAGAGGAAATGAACCTGCAGAGAGACAGCTGAGTTGTACATTTCTTGTCTAAGGTTAGTTAAGGTCTCAGTGTTCATTCCATGCAACTTGCCTGTATTGAACAGATCAGTATTTACTTAACTAAACATATATTAAGCTAAGCTAGTAAAAATTTACTAAAATGGCAATGCATTTATAAGCACAATAACCGAATTCAGGTTAAAATTTAAATATAATCCATAAATCAGCAGTTTCCTTTAATCAACCACCATAAAAATACAGCAAACAATTGACTCAGCCTCTGAACCACAGAGGCTGCCGTGTGCAGATCTTGTCTTGGTTAATTGCAGATAGACTTCTTTCAGTATCTAGACACAGCGTCTTGCTTGATTTATGTCAATAAATAGCTGTACTACCTTCAAAAGTGTTTGGCTCACTTTCGTCCACTTCACCTGAAACACCCCGGACAACCCTACTTCTATACTCTGTCAGAATAAATCCTATGTACAATCATGTCACTATTTGTCTTGAGCTAGCTCAAATCTGTGTTCCTGACTGAAGAGTCTTTACCCTAGTTTATTTTATTCATATGAAATACAATGTTCCTATTCATCTCAAATACCAATAGACTAAGCAGAAAAAACTGTAATGTATTGTCCCTTACTGATACAGTTCCAAAACACCAACTAAACAGCTCCCTATTCACCCTTGCAGGCAACAGCAGCAGTTTTCTGATGGTTACCAAAGACTTTCTGTCCTTGGTTCAAAGTGTGTCTTCATGGCACAACCGCATGTTAAACACATTAAGTTTATTTTGAGCCCCATCTGCTACTTGGTTAGTTGTGCCTGTAGGGGCCACAGAAATGTCTCTCTGTGACAATTTAGGAATATCTTCTCTGTTCTGTTTAGCAGATGGTCATGTAAGTGTCAAAAGTTTTCCTAAAGAAATACCACCTAAACTATTCAGTTAATCATAGTGAACTGTTATGGAAGTTTTCATTTAGTAGATATGCACAAACCCTGCTCTTCAGAAGTCCAGAAATGATGCAAGAATTCTGGTTTGTAAAAACAGTTGTGAGTGTAAATACCTTATCAAACTCTGATTGTGACTATTTAATGAATTGCAAATATTTAGCGTAGGCATAAACAGAAAACAGGTGTTCTCTGCTGCTTAGACTTCATTTCCCACTTTCTTGATTTCTGTTTTGTTTGCTTTATGGTTATTATAATGTCTGCCACCAACCGCTGCCACTTCAGTGTGCTAACCGTGACTCACAGAAGTGCCTCATAAATTACATCAATGGGAAAGCAGATGAGCACATGAAGAGGAGGTGCAAAACTCATTAGTCATGCAGTCTCCTTTTCTGGGGACTGAATTGCCTGACAGAAAAGCATTGTGAGTGCCTTGTGCATCTGTCAAGTCCACCAGATGCCAATCTTGCTCTTGCAGTTTTTGTGAAAGCTATGAATCAATATGCATTATTCAGTATTGTAAAACAGGACCTTAATTAAGCAACCAACTAAAGCAGAAGGGAAAAGGTAATCACCCAACACACAGTGAGTTTTTCTCAAAGGGAATAACATAGATTTTGCCGCTTGAAGCAATGTGTCACAGTCCCTTTATTTCTTTCTCACGCATTATCTTGCTTAGTGATTCAGTTGAGGACAGGTATTCGGAACAACAGAGTGAAATGAAGAATCTGGGAGCTAGACATTGATTTTGATTGAACTGCATGAAATTAATTGCATCAGTGTACTAGATCAAAATCAGAAAAGGATACTGTATTGTTGGGGATGAGCCAGCATCTTCATTACAATCTGTGTGATTTCAGGAATTTTTAGCATTCCTAAGGCTGAGACTGTGTAAGACATTCATATAGCTTTCCAAGATTTTTTTCTTTATTTTCACAGAAGAGACCCTAGTATATTTACACAAGAGCATACCACATTAAAAAAAAAGTACAGGGTTTTTTTATCTTAGCAGCTGTAAAGATGTTTTCTGTGTGAAGGAGTCTCACTCAGCTTGACAGCAGAAAGGAGTGCAATCTACTACAACCACTCTCATAAACGGATCGGTCAGTCAGATCAGGCTACCATTTAGTGAACAAGTAAAAATGGAACTTGAAGGCTTTACCAACACTACCTACACTAGCAAGTGTCAAAGCGAATCTACACTATCCCTTAGCCAGGAAAAAAAAGAACTTAGGAGACCATTTATGACAGCCTGAAGAAATAAAATAATGACCATGAAGGCTTTAAAGGAACAATAGATATAGAAGAGAAAAAAAGCTCACAAACAGAAGAGCTGAGCCCCATGAGATGTGACACAGGAGTTTGTTTGTCCTGAAACTAGCACTCTGAACAGAGAGAAGTGAGGGTTTTTGATCCCAGAAAAAGAGTAAAAAATACTATTTTTCCTTTATGAGGATGCATTGAGTCATATTAGACTGAATCTTGTCTAATATGTCCAAATGCTCGTATATTATGACCTAAAGCAACCCGTCCTCTCCTTGTTCCAGCACTTGTATGCTTTCAGGACAAACACAAGTACAAACCAGCCAAACCAGGTGGCAGCAGTGGGTCCCTACAGCAGCTTTAGGAGTTCTCTGGTTATCCAGATATCCGACTCTGTTTTGCAGGTGACAAGTTTGTCTTTTTTACAGATAAGCTAAGAGGGATATGTCAGTATTTCTTGGCAATACAGCAGATGTACCCAAAAAGGACAAAGAAATTTGAGTTCACTTTTAAGCATACGTTGTTCAGGTGAAGCTCTAACAAAATCAAATGGACTGTAGCACTGAGGCAGAACAAGAAAAAAAGGGAAATGCTTCTTGGTATCTTTGGATTCTCCACAGTCTTCACTGTACTTTGTTTNAGCTTTAGGAGTTCTCTGGTTATCCAGATATCCGACTCTGTTTTGCAGGTGACAAGTTTGTCTTTTTTACAGATAAGCTAAGAGGGATATGTCAGTATTTCTTGGCAATACAGCAGATGTACCCAAAAAGGACAAAGAAATTTGAGTTCACTTTTAAGCATACGTTGTTCAGGTGAAGCTCTAACAAAATCAAATGGACTGTAGCACTGAGGCAGAACAAGAAAAAAAGGGAAATGCTTCTTGGTATCTTTGGATTCTCCACAGTCTTCACTGCTCTTACATTTGTTTCTGTAACTCAAGAACAGAATACACACAGAAACTTTTGGAGGTCAATATGTCCCTGTATAAACCAGGCTTTTCTTTCATTCATTCCGATTTTTTTTTTCCCAATGAGGATAGCAATTTTTCTCCCAAAATTTGTCATGATTCTGTTCCTCATTGTAAGAAATGCCATATAAAAAATTCAGCAACTGAACTGCACACATCTGATTGTATAATTAAAAATGCTCAAGAGAAATACCACCGTAAAACAGAGCATTGTACAAGGTAGTCTTACTATCACAAAAATAATGATAATAAGAAAAATCCTGTTAATGAGCAAGGGAGTTCCTTATTAATACTTGGTTTTACCACAAAATTTGCGATTCTGACAAGAGATGTCCGAGAGAAATCACACACACACCCAAAAAGGAAGAAAACACACAAATATCACAGTTTATTTCACACACACTGAAAACCCGACAATAAAGTGCAACAAAACAGACAAATTAAGCTTCCCAGGGCCCGTGTTGGGGTGAGGACGCTCTGGAATAGTGCTGGTCTCTCTCTCTGGGGCTTCCAAAGAGACGCCGTGATAATTAGAGAAGGCCCGCAACCGACCTGAGGCCCCCCAGCAGTGCGAGCCTCCGCTCGGCTTTTCTGAAGAAAAACACTCAAGACAGTTAGAAACCGCGAGCCCCCTCCCCCTCCCTCTAGGCCCCTGGGAAGGGATTTCGGTGCTGATGGAAGAGATGTGGTCTTTCAACCCGGGCAATAGCTGCAGACAATCGCCAGACCACCCGCCCCGGGGGAAAAGAAATAAAAAACCACAAGGGAAAAAAAAAACGACCCCCGAGGAAGAAGTCCGCCCCCCAGGAATTCATGAGAAAGAATGCAATTCCGAGAGAGAGAAAATCCACCCCTCCGAAAAAAAAGAATAATCACGAAAAGACGTGATCACAAAGAAAAAAGGAAACAGCTCCCCCCCTCCCAGGAAATACCACACCAGGCTGCCGCGGCGGGTTTGCCAATCCGTCCTCCACGTGGACGTAGGTCTCGGCGCAACGGCGAGGAGCGATGCTACCCCCAGGATCTCCAGAGCCAAAAAGAGAAAGATGGCGCTCACTCTCCCCTTTTTATAGGGGGTCCTGATCCACACATGTGTAGATGACCCCTAGGGGCCAGCCTTTCCTGTGATTGGTTGGGATCCCTGGGGGCCCGCCCTGTGCGTGCAGTTGCTCATGGGAAACGCCGCAGCCGTCCGGAAATGACACGTGCGCCGGGAGGGCATTTCTGCTAATGGTGGCTGCCGCCGGGCCATTGCCGCTGCCAGTGCTGCCGCCTCTCGAGGCTGCTGCGGCAGCCGCCAGCGGCTTGGCCCAACCCCACCACGCTCCGGTGCATGGGTGCCGGTGCCACCACCCTGCCGCTGCCGCCGCTCGGCCGCGGAACAAGTGACAGGGAAGCAGCAGGCAGGCCGGCCCAGCAACCGACTGCGCGCGCCGTGCTTCCCCCCCTCTGGAAGGTACTGCGTGCCACCGGGCTGAGCCATGCCGTGCCGTGCCGTGCCGCCGCCAGGGGAAAGGGGCTACGGAAACCATGCAGGCGCTGGCACCGGCACCGCCCGCAGCCCCCCACCGCTGGCTCCGGGCCTGCCCTCGGCTCCCTCGCATGGTAGGAAAAAAGACTGGTTTTACTTTCACTTTCTTCCCACGACAATACTCATCAAGGTGTATGCATATTCTGCATATTTCAGGAGACTGTTCTTGCCAAGTCAAACTACATCTGCATTTTTCTCACAAAAAACTAGGTGGACTTACTCTAAGATAATGCTCAGAAACAAATGAGCCTACATGTGTGTATGTATTTTGAGCAACCAGGGAACTGGCACCGGTCACACTCTTCAGTTATTTGACTTGACAGATGTTTCCAGAAAATGGTTTGGATTATCTAGAGCCATGATTCAGCATACACTATATCAGAGATTTGGGGCCAGGAACAAAAATGATTTCCAAAACATCATAAATGTAGTTTTTAATTTTGCTGATAGAGCAAATGAATTTAGCACAGTGTATTTGAAGAAGAGGTAGCACATTTTCCCCTGTGAAGTTTTAATTTCTGACAGTCTTTCAATGGCTGGTGTATAGAGAGAAACAGCAAAGTAAATGCTTAAAAGCACATGAGATGTCTACCCCTTTATTTACCAAATGTGAAAGAAAGCTTCATACAATGACTTGTATAAAAGTCAACTGTAGGATCCCTCAGATTTATTAAGAAAAGCACAAATTAACTCTTAAGCCTTTTGGACTTCTCTTTGGCTATAGACTTCTGCCTTCATGCTGTCACTTGTTTCTATTGCATGCCACACCATGAGCACCCAGGGAAGGAACAATCTCCTGTTCCTATCAGGAAGTCTTTTCATTTACTTTTAAAGATCATAGCCAAAATCCAAGGTTATACTAAAAATCTAGATATTGGTGTCATATTTTCTCAAAGGGAAGGCATGCACATGGCTCATTTAATGAGTTAAAAAAATGTGTCTGAAAGTTGCTCAGACTGGCCTCTCTTCCTCAAGACTTTGGACTTTTTTGATTTGAGTCAGAAAATTAGTTTTTGTGGATTGTTTTTTTTGTTTTGTTTTGTTTTGATGTTGTTGTTTTCCTGAAGCGAGGAGGAGTGAGTACTGCACTTGCCTTTGCATGTGTTTCCAGAATACTAGTTCAGTCTCTGAACCAGTCACTTCCATGATCCAGTGGTAGCAGCAGTTTCAAATTGTCTCTGCGTACACTGTGTCCTGGTTTCATGGTGAAACCCTGGAAGACCCTACAAAAGAAGCATCCCTGGTTCACATCCTGGGAGTGCTCCAGCCATATGCCAGTCAGGGTGAGGCCTTTCATCACACATATAGAAAAATATGATCCTGGCCCATGGGAGAGTTTAATGTGACTGAAAGCAGGCTGATTAGACCCTGCCTGCATTGCAGGCTGCAGATAATTATGATTGCAGCCCCTCTCTTGTGCTTTTTTGAGCAGTCCTGGCCCAGAGCAGGCAGATTTCCTAGTGAATTGCTTACTGATAACATGTCTGGGGTGTACATCATTAAAAATGACTTTCAAGGGAAATTCTTTGAAGTCTATCTGTGGTAGAGATAGACAACTATAATATCCTTCTCTCCTTTGTTCCACAGCAGCTTGTTACTCTCTGCAAGACACAAATTCATTGTGTCATCATGAATTTTGCTTCCATTTGCTTTCGCTCAGGCTTGTGCCCTGCTGCTGTTTAATTTCCTGGCATAAGCAGAGACACAAATTAAGGAGAGTATTAGATATTTTTATATCTTTATTGCCAGCAAGAGTCTGTTACTACCCCCATATCTACAAATAATCCAGAGCCCATGCATGCACTGAAGCATGGGCATATAGTCGCTTGTACCTCTAAACCATCAGCAGACGAATTTCACTGTCCCTCTGAAGCTGAAGCCCAGAAGCAGCTGGCCAGCCCTTTCCCTTAAGGCATTTGTTTAGGTGTAAAATCATCTCCTTTGGGTAACATGCTTGAGGCTTTTCATGACACATATAGAAAATTATGATCCTGGAACACGGGAGAATTTAATTTCAGTGAAAGTAGACTGTGGCAGTCAGTATCACTTATTTCTGGCTCCCTGTTTGCTCTGTTTGTATTTCACTTGTGTTGAAAAGGCTGAAGCAGGATTGCAGGAAGTAGGCTGACAGGACTACTTGAAACAGTATGCCCAGGGAAGTAGTTGAGTTGCTATCCCTGAAAATATCTAAAAGACATGCAGATATGGGGCATAGAGGACATGGTTTAGTAGTAGCCTTGGCAGTGATGGGTTAATGGTTGGACTTGGTAATTTTAGAGGTATTTTCCATCCTAAATTATTCTGTATTTCTGTGATTCTGTGCTTTGTCCTGGTAGCTGTCACTTTGATGCAGGTGGAGCCTTGTTGGGAAAGGGCTGCCAGCACCTCCTCTGACCACTGAGATAAAGAAATGTTCTGAGGGTGAGCAGAGCCAGGGTGTCATAGGCACAGTCTGGCAGATCAGATATTCTTATGCATCCAGAGGAACAGGAAAGTGTTTGCTATAGCTGTAATTTCTGACATAAATTTCTTGGACAATCAACACAGATAATGTTGTTTACCGAAGTTGTTCACAGTTGTTCTGGATTAACTCACCCCAAAAAGATGAATTTTCCCTCTCAGCAAAATTACTGTACTCCAGTTTATGTTCTCACAAGATATAACTTTAGAGATAGAAAGATCTTTGGATATTTTTAGTAGGCTTATTTTAGAGAAGGTACCAACAGATCTAACCCAAGTTTCTGGCAAATGTGGCATCCCTTCATTAAGGGAAATTTATTGTAACAGGAACTCAGAGATCAGGGCATGCAAAGAAAACCAGACTAGCTCTGCATCCAAGGACTGGTGAATGAGGTCTATGAGATAGGATATGAGCACTTTGGAATGAATGACAGCCAAAATAGGGTAGGCCAGGGAAAAAATTGTTTATCTAATGTGAAAGACAAGCAGTGATTACTGCAACAGATAAAGTGACAGAAAGATGGAGCAAAATTACTTGGCTTTCTGTGTTAAAAAGGAAGAAGTGGAAAAGCTTAGCAAGATAAAAATGTAAGAAAGAACATTCAGGTAGATGCTATCATTGATGATATCCATTGTGGTAAACAACTGTATTTCATAGTTATGTTTACGAAATAATTCCGGATACCTGTAATAGTCTCAGCTTCCTATTTTGCTATATGAACGTTAGCTCTCTGTCAGCACAGTTATAAAAGGGAGAAGAAAATAAGATTAGTTTGGAAAGTGATACCCAAGTAGATGATTCTGTGGTGGATACGCTTTACCAGTTTAGTTTTCCTTTACTGCATGAAAAGCAAAACATTCACTTTACTTGCTAAGCTAAATTAAAGACATAATCATTTCAAGCTGTCACAATACTGAAAATTAAAAATAAATTCATGGTACTAGATAACATATCCTGACACACCCAGGTTCATAGTCCTTGGGTAACTCACTCTTAGCAGAAGTCTGAGAGCTTTGTAGTATTCCTGGAAACGAAGAGGTTCAGATTCAGTTTGATGAAATGGGAAGAAACATCCTTACAAGCTACTAAAATACAGGTATTGTCTTTATGGAGATTATACACCAAATTTATATTTATATTTATATTTATATTTATATTTNTTAGATTTAGATTTATTTATATTTACAAAATAAATCATAAATATATATGGAGGTTATATACCAAAGCATGAACTACTGTTTCTGACCTATGTCCTGCCTTGCAGTCTAACCACAACTGTTCCCATTTTCTTGCTGACTGTTAGAGGCTTCAAGTGTTTTCCAGGTTAATGTCAGTCATTTTGCCCTAGCTGCAAATCAGGATGGGAAACATGTCTTCTTTCCAGCTTGTGGCTTCCTATCACAACCAAGAAAGACCATGTGAGATATGGAATCCTGCCAGAAGTTAGGAAAAACAGTAAGATTTCTATCCATGGGCTTCATGTGCTTAATTGTAGCACACAGGCAAATAATCTGTACAGATGTTGGGAGATAAAGGGAAGGTGCTCATACACTAAGGTACTCGAGCAGATCGACAGCTTCCAGTGCTTGACTGAAAAGAGTCTCTGAAGGCAGCCAGCAAGTGTAGTTTTCATTTGCAGGGTAGGTATGGGACTACATTTCAAGTCCTAATGCTTGAACAATTATAGCTTATTAGTATCAAAAGTGAGAAGAAAATGATGGTTAATTTCTGAAAAAGCTATATTATTGAGGTAAGATGCAGCTCTGAGATATTAATAGACTGTGACACAATGAAGTTGTGGCAATAATATAAAGTAAATCAACAGCACTCTGTGTGGTGGTTTTACCACAAATTCAGTGATTTTGGAGCAGAGACTCTGAGAGAAGTCACAAACACACCCCAAAAATGAAGAGAACACACAAACAATCACAGTTTATTTTGCGCAAACACCAAAACCCGACAAACAAAGTACAAAACAGACAAATCAAATAAATAAATTTTTTCCAGGGCCCTCGTTTGGGGTAGGGACGCTCTGGTGAATAGTGCTTGTCTCTCTCTCTCTCAGGGCCCAGTAAAGAGACTCCACGGTATTTAGAAGGGAGCGTGTGGTCTTGAGGGCCCCTTAGCCTTGAACTCCTGGCCGGTTTCGACTGAGGAGAACAACTTAAGAAGATTACAAAACCACGCCCCTCCCCCCTTTCCTCCCTTTTAGCCCGAGGAGAGATTTAGTGCTGAAAATGGAAAAGAAAAGATGTCC
>VYZS01015564.1:9394-21873 GCA_013400695.1 Neodrepanis coruscans
GTAACCTTGGTAACCTGGCTACTCCTCCCAGCCAAATGTGGGCACAGGAAAAAGAGTTATGTTTTTCTTTGTCTTCCCCTGCAGTTTTAAGCCAAACCATTACAAGCAGGTACATTATATTTATTTCCCCTCTTGTTTCTAGAAACAAAATAAATAATACATCTAAAAAATATGTTGTTTTAGAGGGAGAGGCACATGAAATTTGTTGCCTTTTTTTCCAGTGGGGAAAATTGCTTTACATTAAATGTCATTGACTATCTTTTTTATGTCAAAACTAATAAATAAGTCTTCCTATTTGAAGCAAGGCCATACAACAGGATCATTCAAATAAGACTCTTCTGGTACAGTGAAGTCTAATTCTAAAAGAAGTGAGGGGAAAATAAGCTAGTGAGTTTTAAACCTTCAATTACCAAAATAAAAGGAAGAAATTTTAAGCTTTACCTGGTAAATCTCATAATTTTTCAATAAAAAGGGTCAATCTTGATCTGAAGCTTAGTTTTGGTTCAGGGAAACATAAGATTCAAGTGAGGGGAATAAGGTGATAGAAGTTGATTCCCACTCCTCCCTGGGCAGAGGAAGTCCAGTATGAGGGAGAAAGCTTAAAAATCATTAAAAAGGGAATAGTGCTGCCTGGACCCTTTGCTCATGACCCAGCTGTAGAATAAGAGAAGAAAGAACACAGTTCAAGTACCAGCCTTCTTTGATAGTATGTTTTGATAACTTGGTAGTGTTATAATGTCTAAAAACAAAAGATCAAATTTTTGTGGTAAGTAATTGTGAGGAAAGAGGGAATTTGAAGAGCAAGGTGATGGTCTCACCACTACTTTAAGCACTATCAGTGCCTTTAAATGTCTGTTAATCATTTTCTTCCTTCATTTAATTTTATTTACTGAGAAGACAGTGGGTTATGGAAAAATGAGTGAGTTGAAGACATTTTGCACTACTGTCTAGTAATCTTAATTTATAGCTAACGTGTCTCTTCTTGGGTTTCCTTGCACTGTGTTCTCTGGGTGGAATAAAAAACTGCCAGTGTTTTGTTCGACAGTGAAAGAAAGGCTTAGTATGGTCTGTTTGAAACTTTTGTGTTAATGAAAATCTATAATATATCTCTCTCTGTTTCCCACTTCAAATGACGACCAGAAAAAGCTGTGCCCAATTGTATTTTCATGTTTTTGTGGGTTTTGATAGGACGCAAATGTAAGATTTTTATTTTTTTAAAAGGCTTGCTTCTGGCGGTTGGTAACAGTACTGTTTTTTAAGAAAGAAAGCGTTCTCTCTTTCTTCCAGATGACACAAAAGTAATTTAAACAAATTGTACAGAAATAGGTTTGCTGTGCATTATGAATTATAAACATTCAAAGGATAGAAGGAATTGTCATATTCTTGTCTTGTTTAATTGTATTCCCTGAAATTTGTATCAAGCTCAGAACAAGCATTCGGTCTTTGTATAAACCTTATGCTGTTGGAGAATCTGAAATATTTGTTAGTTAGATGTATTTTAATTAAAAAATTTAGAGAATTAGTTTTGTTTTTAGGTTGAGGCTTCACCTTATTTTTTTCTACGGTATTAGAGGTACTGAAGTTAATCTTCAGTTGGCTGTCTCTATTGTGAACAGAAGCCTACTCAGGGATCTTATTTCTCAGTGTATATTAGTCAAGGCAGAAATGTGTTCTGCTGTGATTAGCTTGCTTCCAGCATGTATCACCTCCTTTTAAACTAATTTGGATACCCTACAAAGTACTATAGTTGTCCCAAGAGGCATATCCTTTGTTTGATAAATTAAACAAGGTTCTGTTAGCAGACATCTTTCTCTATGTAATATTGTGATGGGGACATCTAAACTTTCTCTTTGTTAGGGTAATCTGTGTACTTCAGGTACAAAGAGCTATTTTAGTGTAGTAGTAATTACTGAATATGTGCTGCATATCAGAAGTTCAGATCAGTTGTCATCTAAACTGCTTAATGACAAGAGTGATGCATTACAGTGATTACAACAATGTTGTTCACCAAAGGGTCTTAACACTCAATATATATAATCAGTGGCTTTTTGCTTTTGGGTTTTTTTCTTTTAAAGAAGTTTATTGTCAGTGGAGAATTCTCTTGCTGTTGTGTCCTAATTGAAAGATCCACAGACTCTTGCTATGCAGCCTTCCAGTACCTAAAAAAGTGCTTATAAGAAGGATAGAGAGGGTTTTTTCATAAGGGCATAATGTTTTTCATAAGGGCACGTAGTGTTTGGTCAAAGGGGAATGGCCTTAAACTGAGGGAGGATAGGTTTAGATTAGATATTAGGAAGAAATTCTTTATTATAGGGGCTATTAGGCACTGACACAGGTTGTCCAAATAAGTATTGCACTCCCTATCCCTGGAAATGTTCAGGGCCAGGTTGGATGGGGCTTTGACCAACCTGGTCTAGTGAAAGGTGTCCCTGCCTATGGCAGGGATTGGAACTAGATGATCTTTAAAGTCCCTTCCAACCCAAACCATTCTATGATTCTATGTATTGATCAGTATTGTACTGATGTTTTAGAAATGTAATGTGATTTATGATTGACTGTAAAATTCTGCTAGAATTACTTCTATACTGAAACAATGTATCTTTCAGCATTAGTGTGACATTTATATTATATAATAGGACAGGGTTTATAGAATTAAAAGTTGCATATTAGCTGTTAGTTTTATTTTCTGGTTCAGTTCAGAGTTATGATGCTTTCATTATAAATACTGTAGTACTATGTTAGTAGCATTGTATCTACATCAGGGCTTTTTCTGAGAAAATGTATTACTCTCAGTAATTCTATGAAGCTCTGTATTTATATTGATGTATTACAATGATGTGGAGTTAAATTCATCATTTCTCTTAGGATTGACAGTCAGAAATGTTTCTGAGAGGATGTATCAAAGTCTGATCATCAAACTAATCTTTGTGGTGATGGGGGGTACCAGTTGTGGTGTGACTGCTTTTGATTCTGAAGTGGTTGATGGTTGTTCATGGTTCTAAGTTGCAATTGTAATATAGCCTTTTTTTGGTTGTTATTAGATAACCTATAGCTATTGCATAATTTATGTTCTTCCTTGTTTCCTGGCTTTTTCAATTACAAGAGAGTTTGATAAATCCAAAATACAGTATCTCAAAAATAAAACAGGTCATAAGTCACATCTGTACAAACAGTGGAAGAGTTAATCATTTCTCCGAAGGGACTGTCTCAAACAAAAAAGAAAGAAACAAAATCGAGCATAAACCTGAAAATTGACTATCCTAGTAAACATGCAAGTCTGGTTTGCCACTAACCTCTTTGTCCTCACTTGTGCATTTTGGGAGAATAGAAATTGTGCATTTTGAAGCAACAAAGCTGAGTTAAACTTAATGGTGGGTAGATCTAAGATGAGGTGAGAATTTAACTAGGAAACGACCTTTATGTCAAGTTTATGTCAAGTTTATGTCAAGTCTGAGATGCAGTGAGAAGTTTCAATAAGCTTGTTTTTAGCATTTGTTATATCTATTTTTTTCCTCCAGGCCAAGTATAACAAGGTCTAATTTCTCTCCCCTGTGTCTAAAATTATCTTGCTAGACCTAATTGAAAGTAATAGAGTTCATGTTTCGCAGACCTACTGCTGGATGTGTAGCATAGTTTAGCAAGGTGCACAACTTCTGGTGTGTTTGCATGCCTGCAGACAGCTTTGACATCTGCAAAACCCAAACAGCACCTCAGTTTTCCTAGCTAACTGGTGAAAAGTTCTTGAGGAAAAGAAAGATGAAGTGTTAGCTGATTTCAGTGCTAGAAAGCAAAACAACAGACCTATGAAGCTGACAGCAAAAGAAGTCAAATTCATGTAGAGCATACTAGAATTTCTTTTGTTGGTTCTCAGAAAGGGGTCAAGGGTTGTAAGAAGTCAGGTTAGTAAGAAAATTAAGATGAAAAAAATCCCTCAGAAATTCAGGATGCAGGAATAGCTTCTCCAGAAACCAATGAAGTGTTTGAACTTTAACTACTCCAGACAGGATGCATTTGTATTACAACAAAGAAGCATTACTGGAGGAGTAGCTTTACAGTTATGTAGTTAGAGTTAATCAGTTGAAAAAATGTGCCCTTTCCTCTGCCTCTCACCCATTCGTAAAAGAGAACAAAAAGAATAATAAAATCTGAGTGTTAGGACACACTCTGTATTGCTCCAATTTTGAGATATGAGACAATTTGAAAGAAGAGTTGGGCAATACAAATGCCAAGAAGAAATTTACTGATCTAATTCTAATCAATTTGTAAACCTTATTTTGAAAGTCTTTCTGTGCAAATGAAGAACATCCAATGTGAAAAGATGCAGCCCATGTGGAAATTTGACTATACAGAGATGAAATTTCAATGGAATAGCTAATAAAACCTTCATCTGTAGTCACCCTGGTGTATTATTTTTTTGGTGAAGCATCCACTTTAATGAGAATGAATTGATAAAATCATGATCCCCAGCTGGAGTTTTGCTTTCTTACAAGTGATATACTGTTGAATTGTGTTGTGTTGTTAGTATGCGAAACCATACAACTACTGATAATTGTAATTTGTTTATGTGAGGAGGACTTTCTTCTGAATTGGACTTGAAGAAATATGTTAAAATCCTGAATGATGGAGGTTATCATCTTGATAGATGCAGCTTCAGAATCTGTGTTCAGTAGTGTTTAATTTGCTATTTCTGAAACACCACTGCTTTAATACTGCTCTTCTACGTTATGATTTTTCCAGAAGATTCTTGGTAAAATATTAGTTTAGGAGCACCATTCCTAAAAGGAAAATATTGCATATTGTGTAATATAGTTTTAAAAACACTATTTTGATTACTAAGACATATGCATTTTCAGCTTTCTTCCATACCTGAAGTTGTTATAAAAGGTGGTTTTGGCAAATCTTAGAAGTTAAATCTCCATAGAATAGAATCCACCAACAACTATACTTATATTTAGCACAGAAGTGTTTGGTGCTTGTGAATTGAGCTTCAGAGAACAAAAATAGCAGAGCACCTTTTAAATGGCAACTGTAATTTTCAGGAAAGGATCTGTTATAGATTTTTCTCAGGTGAAGTTGCCATAGGATATCAATATGTTTACCAGTTAAGACTCGAAATTAGAAGTTCTTGTAGGCAGTTGTTTATGCTGCTATTAAATAAATATTTCTACATTGAACAGATAAAGCTGCTGTTTCTCTTGTGACTGGCAATTACAACAATTACAAGTGTGTTTGACAGACTTGTAGATGCCTTATTCACAAAGGACTTTTTCTAAAGCTGATATATTCAGTCTATTAATCTCAAAATGTGATATACTAGAATTTGAATTTTATATTCTAAAGTGGCTTGAAAATAGTTACATGTGTGAATACTTATTGTGAAATAGCTCTGTCCAGTTCTGTTTTGTTATACTCAAACCAGTTCAATAAATATTGTAAAGAGCTCTAATACAGTTTCGTGTGTAAGTCTTGATTCCTTTCTGTATTCATTTATTTGTTGTTGTTCATAGACTCTTTAAGCTTTTACACCTTAAATGTCTGTTGTGTCAGGATTCCTGCAGACCTTAATTGCTCAGGAGATGACATGTTGTGGTCAGAGTTATCAAGATGTTACCTTATATTTCTCAGGATTTTGCATTTTCTTTGATCCCTTGTTCGGCTTTTATTCCTTATGTTTTAAGCAAATTGTAACTTGTTGGGAGGAGGTAAATTTGCTAAATCCAGACTCTAATAAGATTTAAATGTCTATAATGCCTATATACCTCTTAACAGTAGGTAGACTTAGAATACTATCTCACAAATGAGGATGGTTTTCTGGCTAAAATTCTCTCCTTGATTTAAAATGAAATTCATGCATCTACTGTTTGAAACTATTCCTCTAGAACTGTGTCTCATATTCATTTTCTTAATTTTAGTTGACTCTTACCTTGTCTTTGATGTTCAACTATGTTCTCATTTTGATATTGTTTTCATCAGTCTGCAAATACCTGTTAGAATTGAATTAATTTAAATGCCAATAGAAATAAAAATCTGATTAGTTAATATTATGAACATTATGTGTCATAATTGATTTAAAGAAAGATATAACTAGAGAGAGCAGGATTATTATAAGAATTTCAGTTGGTGCTTTTTTATTGTGCTCAATACAAATATCATTCTTAGGAACTTAATAGATTTATAATGCATTTAAGCTTGAGTCAGGTTTGCGGGATTTTGCCAGTTCCGTGTTTTTTAGATATTCCAGTGGTAGGCTTTTGCTATTTAAATATGTGAAGGTGCTTTTGTTTTGTTTTGGTTTTTTTATCCAAAAGTGAATTGTAGAAGATTCTAGAATAATTTGTGACTGGTGTTTCTAATTTACTATGTTAAAGAAAACTGGTTTTATATTTTTAGAAGGATAATTCTTCAACCAAGATGAATTTTTTCATAAAAATTTTTTTTTAAAGAAGTAGACTGTCTCTTGAGATTGTTCAGATTTAATACATTAAGATGTCACTGATATTTTACTGGATTTCTTTTGGTTTTTTGTTTGTTTTCCTGTGTTATATAGATATCTAGTCTATTTCCTTGATTCTTTATTTTTTTCAGACTTTTTCAAAAGGTCTCCTAAATGCTTTATCCATTCATTTTTAGCAGTAATTTTTCAAGGACATTCACAAGGAAAGTTTGTCATTTCCGTTTCTGGCAGGACAGGCACACGTTGCATGCCTACTTCATGGCTGCTGGGGGTGTTATATCCTTTTGGAGACCAATAGATCAGTTAGAAATACAGAACATGCTAGAAGAATGTGGGTTAGGATGCCTGGTAGCACAGTGAATTCTAGGAAAAATTTTCTAATGGTCTGTGCTTGTGTTGTAGACTACCAGTTCAGTTGCTATAGATTACTGATTTGTATGTGTAACTATATTTTAATCAATTGAAAAGCAAAGTGTTGCAAGACATGTGGTTGATGTTTGTTGTGACTTAGCATATACAATACTTTCAAATACAGAAACGTCTTCTTTGGCGGTTTAGATAAGCATAAATGCCAAGATTGTCATTGAGTATGGTGAGCTTTCAAGTATTTTTGCATTTTGAGGGCTGATGAAATAATTTTTTTGTCTAAAATCAAAAATTAAGATATAGCCAGGCAAATTCCTGAGTTAACAGCTGTAAATATTCCTGTATTTTAGTTTGCATCGATTTTGCATAGTTTTTGCAGTATGTTTCACATTGCATTTGAATTGTTTTAGAACTGTCTTGACTGTCACTCCATAGGCAGATTGAAAAATGGCTGTTGCCTTCAGAATATTATTAATAATGATAAAAACACTTTGAAAGTAAAAGATACAGAATCAAGTATTTATACGGCTTATGAACACATCTTAGGTACAACAGGCCTGACAGCAGGCCTTATCTCACACTTCTCCCTATGTATATATAAATGTCCTGGTTTAGGATAATATTAGGTTTATCAATGGACAAGAGACGGATAGGGAAGGCAGCAATTTATTAAAAGGTAGATATATGGGGGAATAGATGGGTGTAATTGCCCAATTATGGCCAGCCGGGACTCCTCTGAGAGACACACACACACAGAGTAATCTGAGAAGGCAAGGGGGAAGGGAATATAGGCTACACCCTACCGCGGACAAGATGGCACCGGCCACGTGTAACTCGAGGAGGGAGGAGGGGAAAAGACTAGAGGTTCCGCCGTACCCCCAGGGCAAAGCGGCCCCATCCCCCGCCCTCACCGTGGGGAAAAGGGAAAAAAAAAAACCAAAAAACTAACAACCCAGAGGCTGGCACCCACAACCCCCCCAAAAATAAAATAAGGTGTATCTGTGGAAACAAAGGCGGCAGTCCTTCCAGAGGCAATGTGTCTGTGGAGAAGTCCAAAGGGGGTCCTCTCAGGCTGAGGAAGATGAAAAGCAGTGGGACCTCAGGGAACTCTGTGGAGGAAGAGACAGCAGACAGCAAAAATCTGGCGAGGCAGGTGGAAAGTCCCCAAAGCTGTGTTGAGCAGACGCCCTGCTTTCAGCTTCAGATTTCCTGGGGAAAGAAAGAGAGCCAGTCCTCTGTCCTGCAGATATAATCCCAGCATTCCTTGTGGGTCTCCGGGCTAATGGGAAAACACCACCCCCACCCCCGCCACCCCACTGGCAGGGGTAACCTTGGTAACCTGGCTACTACTCCCAGCCAGATGTGGGCATAGGAGAAAGAGTTATTTTTTTCTTTGTCTTCCCCTGCGTTTTTTTTAAGCCAAACCATCACAATGCCCTATGCATCTTAACAACAATGTTCTTTCAGATCCTGTCCCCCAGGCTGACCTTGTCTGTTGACCAGCTAAGCTCTTGAGGACTGGAGTCTTGCAGCCAAGCATCAGGCTGCAATGCTGTGCCTCTTAATGAGGCCTGCTCTCAAACTTCTGTGATAACCACATTCCTCAAGTATATGCTGTCACAGAACCAGTGCCTAAACCTAAAGACTGACAATTGATTTGCAGCATGAGATCTCCATGCTGGAATTGCTTCCAGTTTTATTGTTTAGAATTTTAGAAACAATTTTACTTAGAATTTTAGTAGGTTAGTCAGTTAGTTAGGGAATATAATTTTGGAGGTTCCTTCTTTTTCAGCAAATAGTATAACCTAAAAATTAGCTACTTTAGATGAAGCCTTATGTTAAACTTGAGATTGAATATATATAATTATGGACACACTCGGCTATGCCATGGCACCTAAGGATCTTTAATGATAGTTTGTATGGAAGATAAGTGATGTGTGTGAGTATAATGTTAGTCATACAAAATCAGAAATCTGTCTGTCTGAACAGACTTGTATAGTTTATGTGATTTGGTTAAAAGAAAGTAACACTCCCTGCCTGTTACCTACAAGAGAAAAATAATAATGTATGCAAAATATGAAGCCCAGTCTTTCCCAGAGAAAAAGTAGAATTGATGAATTAAGTATTTTTCATATCTATTTCAATTATATAAAAAAATTGGATGGTTTAATAATGCCTCTTTCTGTGAGTCTTAACTCACATTTGTTGTTGCAGTTATGGCAATGCTTGCAGGTGATAGAATGGTGGATTACTGGTATCACACTCTAGTTAAAGGTGTTCCTTTCAGACCTCAAATATGCAGAATACTGCATGGAAAGCTATTAGTGAATATTGCAACTGTGGCTGTAGAATCATTCTTCAGTGTGAGCTATAGAACATTTTGTTTAATTTTCAAACATCTTTCAGCTTTTTTAATGCATAAGGGGTGAAGAATTTTTCTTGTTCCTTCAATTCTCCCCTTGCACCAATAAAAACTGCTGACAAACGCAGCCTTATTTGCAGCTGTTAATTCTTAGTTGTATAAAATCACCTCAACAGTTTTCCATCATTTTTTTTTCATTTAGATGTAGCTTCTGTGTACTTTTTCACTAATCACAAAGGCTGCTTTGGATTTGACTGGATTTAGTAGGTCAACAGACCTCGAATTGGAGAAGATAGTTTTATGGTCTACTGGAAACCAGTTTTACATGGAAATTAAATACAAGAACAAGGGTTGGAAAATGTTAAGGCTGTGGTACTAAGTAAAACATACCTGTGTGAGCCAGGGACAGAATACTAGCCACTTTTAATTTCCTGACTTTCGTTAGCTTGTATTTCAGTGTTTTTATTTAAATGCTGCTTTTGCTTGCGTTTTTACAACGTATTTGGAGAGACGTATTGGCTAGCTTCTGAGCTACTGTATGCTGACACCAATTAATCACGTGTTTCTTTGTCTTTTAGTGAAACTCAAGATTCCTATGTTGTCTTATTTTTCATGATTTGTAGTATAATTACGAGTGCCTGGCTTGGCTGTTTTTGATGCTTTGTATGTATTAAGTTTCACTGCCCAGTATGTGGGAAAGTAGACAGCATTTACCAGCTCATTAACCTCTTTAAATTGGCTGCAGAATGGATGATTTCCTGTCACCATCACAGGTCAATGGATGCATTGCGCTCTAGTGGACTCTTTCTAGAATATTTCAAAAATGTTAGGCTACCACAACACTGACTGATTAGCATGATTTTTCCAATTTATGTGGGTTTTGGGGGTGAAATCCAGATAAGATAGTTGATTAATGTTGTTGTTGCTCTGAAGTCAGGAAAGGCAAATGTTGATTAAGAAAACCTCACTAGGTGATCTTGTTCCTCTGCAAAATATAAATATTTTATGCACATACAGCACATTTTCAGGACGCTGAGTATAGTGTGTGTTTGGATAAGGTTGAAGTGCATGTGACTGTGTGTTCTCACTGATGTATTTGACCACTAGTAAGCATCTGACCTAGATCTGTTCTTAGGAATTTAACAAGGTTAAGAGGGGTGGCCTTTGCTTCTCTGTGTTAAAAGTACTACCCTTCACAAAAGCCATATGTATTTAATTAAAGGAATTCATAAACCTCATTTGCTTGTCAGTGGACTCCAGCAGGGTTGACACCATTGTTCTTTCAAATGTTGCACTTACCAAGTCGTGGAAATTCAGATGAATAGGTGATTTTGCTGTACAGCTGAGCATTTTTAATCAAGTAGAACACATTATGAGAGCTTAAAATCTAGAAGACTCTGTCCAAGCTGTTTAAGATTCAGAAAAAGATTCAGAAAAGACAGGGGTAAGCTTTGTGAATGTCTTGCACATTCATTATAGATGCTTCAGATTAATCACATGGTCTCAGAGTGTAATTTAAGTTTTCAGAATGTACCAAGAGGAGTTAATCTGCATTTCATACTGCAAAAAACAGTATAGATGTCATATACTAGATTTTGTGCATTAACGTAATAACCTTGTCACAAATAATAAGACTTCTATCCAGGATTCTAACTTAAAGAGCCATCTTTGATTTGTTTGTTTCACCGAAAACCACAGTATAGATTACAGACTTGAAGCTAAATTTTAAACGTACTTTCCAAGGTGCCTCATGAAAAGAAACTTTTTTGGTTTTACTAAGTGTTATTTGCAGAAGTTAGCTCTTTATTTTGTACAAATATGTGCACTGAATATGACACTAAATATTGCATTTCCTCCTGAAAAAGCAGCTCCTTTTCCTTAGAAGCTTGTTTTAACTGAAGGTATTACTAAGATGGTCTTTTCATAAATGTTTACAGCTTGACACTGTGCTGAAATCAAAGTCCTTGTTCATCACAGCGCTGACATACCTAAATTTATGTTATGGGTGTCATAACTGATAAATGAGTACTCAATATATGCAGCTTTGGGTTACACTCATGATGTTGTCTGCTCTTGATATATCATCAGAATCTATAATTGCACATGTAATTTTTTTCNGTCCATGTATTATTATTGAAATTAGATTTCTCTGTTGATCCTAATATTGGAACAAGTTTGTTTTTTCAGCTTTTGCTTGTAAAAGTTGAAATTGGGTGTTCATGTCACTCATTAACCCCCATATTATACTTTATCTATCATTATAATTTGAAAATTCTCAGTCCTTGATTTGTTATTTTATTTTTAATGTGCTGTATCATATTACAGTTCACCTAATTTTATTTAATTTCCTTTTCTTTAATGCAGGGTTGGGAAGAAACTGTGGATGCTGCAATTTCTTACTTGTTAAGAACTTGTTTGTCAAAGAGCTCTAAGGAGCAGGCCCTGACTCTCAACAGCCAGTTGTGCATGCCTAAAGATACTAGCAGACTGAAGAAGAACATCACCCTCTTCTGTGATAGATTGGCCAAAGGTGGTCGCCTTTCATTAGGTACAGATTCGTCCACTCAGCAAGCTACTGCTGTGCCAGGTAGGACATGAAGTACATCTTCATAATTCAAAATATTTATTTGCATAATAAAACTAAAAATTTTACAGGTTTTATTTCCTTGGCGATTTGTTTTTCATTGATTGCAGAAACCAACCACTGTTTGTGTTGCTGACCAATAGAATGACTTAGGTAATAAGATGATATTAAATCTGAGTTTTCTCTCAGTTTAATCACTTACTGTTGGACTTACAGAATATGAAAAGTAATGCAGCAAATGAACTCCAAATGGTCATCTTTATCCTCTAAGTCTTATCACTTATTTCTTTGTACTTTTCAGTTGGATATGTACATGTGTATGTTTCTAATGTGATGGAAAAAGGAGGAGTGAAAAATCCTGCCTTCTTGATAAAGAAGTTAGTATACTTGCACTGGTGGCTTTATGGCATATCCATATGACAAACTATGAAGTAGTGATAACATCAGGTAAAAAAAAATCTGCACTTTTAGAAAGTACTAGTTGGCTGGGTGATATCTCCCAGAAAGCATGAAATTGAAGATGAAACTAATTTAAGTAGGCGTTGAGTAATATTTCTCATATAGAAAAAGAGTGTGGGCGAGATTTCACAGTGCAGAATGATTTAAATGGATGTCATGTAATTAACATTTTTCAAGGAAATTTTATTCATATCTTTTCCTATATTCCTACTTTATAAGAATAGCAGAAGGAAAGCCATACCTTTTTTGTAGAG
>VYZS01015568.1:5602-22812 GCA_013400695.1 Neodrepanis coruscans
CACGGCATTAATGCCTGCTGGAGACGCTGACAAATTATTCCTGGCATTTCTTATTATTACTTTGTTTCTTCACTGGAGACTGAGAGACTGTCAGCAAAATAGGTGCAATTAAGGAAAAAAAAAAAAAACAAACAAGGAGACTCCTTTTTTTAGATAGAAAAGAGAATTAAGGAGTCCAAATGATTGTTTTTGTTGGCTTTGGCAATAGTCAGGTGGCTTCACACATTTAATAAAATGTACACCCTTATCCTCTTCAGAAAAAGTTATCTCACATCAGACTGAAAATCCAATGAAAAAGATAGATCAGTTCAACTGAGCACTATTTTTCTACTGACAGACAGGGTGCTTTGTGTCATTTCAAAATCTGATAGTCAATATATTCTCATTTCTCTGTTTTGCTTTGGGTTTTTTTCTTGTTTGTAAATGCAGCAGTAGGCAGGTTTAACCACATCAGGAAATTTTAATTTTCAGCCTCACTTCGAGATGGCAATCTGTCTCAGTTGCTGTCATGATCTATCTCTCAAGCTGACATATTTATTCTTGGCCATTTACACTATGGCTGAGAATGCCATGAAGAAGCTGAGTTAAAATGTTAGTTTTGATTGACTACGACACTGCAAATAAACATGCAGATACCCTATATAAGTTTGCCATTCTCCTTCATCATCTCAGTGCTGCAGCTCATAACTCCGGAAACCTGCTGCCAGCAAGTTCATAGAACAGAATGGGCATCAGACCGGCATATATGAAAATGGTTCATGAATACCCCCTAATAAAAACAGAATTCAGATCATAAAATCATAACACTATGAAAAACAATGTAAAAACTCTGGGGAAAAGTGAATGTTGGTGTTTACTGCAAAATTCTCTGATACCCTAAAGTCATACCCTTGTTTTAAGAGACCACATAGAAACAGGAAGAGAGAATCATACAAAATGTCTGTGTTCATTCTCATACTGGCCAGTGAAAGATTCCTTTTAAAGAGCAGTATTCATTGTGCTACTCCCACTCTAAACTGGGTGTAGAGACAAATCTCATATGATGACGAAGGTGGAAAAACCATAGTAAATCTCCATTTCAGTGCCTTTTGTTTTTACTGCTTTGGATGTGATTTTGCAGAGCTGTAAAAGCATGGAAAAACCTACCAAAGAAGCAAGTTCTCTTTAACCCTTTGGCACTGGGCAAGGAGTGTCTGGAAATCTTGAATTTTAGTGTCAAGTGTATCAAAATAAAACAAACAAAAAGCCAGCTCACAATTCTCAAAGGCTGGCAAGAGAAGTGGAGAACATAAAAGCTGTGAAATTGAGCCTAGCCAGGCAAAAATACAGAAAAAGATTGGCACTAAAAAATATTAGTTCTCTGACTTTTGAACAAATACAAAGAAAGGGTTTTTTTAAAAGTGATGCTCTGTTTCTGCTTTGAAAAGTAGTATTTAAAGCAGAAATTGAAGAATTCATCTGATTACTAAGTAAATAGCTATAAACTAGTCTTCATAAGCTGTTTTTTCTTTTTGTCATGTTTCCCCATTCTAATCAAAGAAAGAGTTCCAAATAAAGAGATGTTTCTGAGTGTTTCTGAGTATTATAACATTGTTTTCCCAATCTTTAAAATCCAGGATTCAAATAGCTTAACCACTATGTTTTCAAAATAATTAAAAATAGAAGTAATCTGTATTTTGACACTAAGTTAAGAATAAACAGAAAATTAGCTGTTGGACTTCTTTTGGTTGTGACACACAATAATAAATATGGTCCAAAAATGGAGTCAATATAAATATGTCATATAAAGTCAACAGAAAATTTGGTGTGATACTGTATACTTACATATTCATAATAGCACTAAATATAGGCACATATTCTTACATGTGCATGTATGCACCCATATGCGTCGATCAATTCCTTGATTTTACTAAGATATTTTGCATACCCTCTATTGCCTTAGAATCGTAGAATGATTTGGACTGGAAAGAACCTTAAAGTTCCAAAATCCTTGCCATGG
This sequence comes from Neodrepanis coruscans, assembly GCA_013400695.1. Lineage (NCBI taxonomy): Eukaryota > Metazoa > Chordata > Aves > Passeriformes > Philepittidae > Neodrepanis > Neodrepanis coruscans. The sequence goes on from VYZS01015568.1 coordinate 7,602, forward strand.
GCAGAAATACCTTCTTCCAGACTAGATTGTTCAAGGCCCCATCCAACCTTTCCAGGGATGGAATAACCCTAACTTCTCTTGTCCTTTCCCGTGTATTGCCCTGGTCCCTGTGATTCCCATTCTGGGAATTTTTCTCCTTGTCTTCCATAGGTTGATGGAGGTTAATTCAAGGTTATCGGAGCTCCTGGACATGTGGCATTGGAAACAGCAGGTACTCAGTGCTTGGACAGTTTCACTTGCACTTCCAAGTTTAACTGTTGCCCCTAACTTGATGGCTTTGACTATGCACATGGTACTTTTGCAAGTCCCAGTGTTCCAGTGAGTACCCCTGCCCTGTTTCCTTCATTTGGAGCACTCAAGCACAAAATGCAGCAAAAGGGGCTGACTTCACTACATCGCCCAGAAGGAAGATGTTTATTAGAAAAAAAATAGATTGAAACTTGCTTCAGGCACCCTGCTGTTGGACTGCTGCCCTCATTTTTGAGCTAGCTTGTGTTAGCTTTGTCCTCAGTCCTTATCTTGTCCAGCTGTCACCCTGCATGAAAGGGGACATGACTGCTGACCTTCAGATAAACCTCATCCCCTTCTGAGTGCCTCTGGTGTGCTCAGAAAAACTCCATGAGATGAAGTTCCTCCACAGATGATTGTGTCTAGGACCTCTTGATCTGTTTCTGCACTGCTGATGAACACAATGGGCAGTGAAGGGAACAAGTGACAATATCAACAGGTTCCATATCTTTGTAGAGCAAAGGGCATTGGGTAGCTCCCAAAGGCAGGCAGTCTGGTCAGCTTTCCCCAGTCAAGGCTGCTATGAGAGGTTTAACATGTAAAAGTTTGAGAGGAGCTCAGATATGGGGACAGAAATCACCAAATAGGGACTATTTCCGTAAAAATGCTGAAGGACAATTTCTAATGCTCATAACGATTATAATCTTCTAGATCATTCTTTCAATGTTTTTCCTGCCCAGTAGAATAAAAAAATTTGGACATATTTCCAGATGTAGAGCATCTTCCTTTTTCCTAGGCACAAGATTAGGAACATTTAATTCAGTGTTCTATGGATGTGCACTAAACACAGAAGAAGATCTGTAGTTGTGTGTCCCATGATCAGAGGCAGAATGGCTGAGATGTCAGGAAATTTGGTTTCAACCTTGAAGAGGCTGTATAATAAATTCAAGCTAAAAATAAACCATCTCTTCCCACTGGGAAAAAAAATCAAAACCATTTGCTAAATCTACACATTTTACCTGGTTTGATTTTGAACTGCATGACCCCTTCTTCAAATTAGGTTTACGTTAAAGGATGTGCAGTTACTGTGTATTTTTTTATCCTTTCTTGGTGACTACTGCGGTTTCTTTAGATACCAAAAGACTAAATAAGAGGCACAATGTTCTTTAGGGGAGCTGTGAAAAAATCAGATACAACTCTCATAAAAATATATCCAACCTAGCAAGTAAACTAAGGACATGATGGTGTCAGGAAAGCCAAACATCAGATGTAGTTGAGACTTGTAATGGAAGTCAGGGTTTTTTGAGAAAACATGGTTTAATGGTTGGGTGCAGTGTGTAGTGGTTAGTGGGTTGTACTCAACTTGGAGAACACTAGAAGTGAAGTAGTGCAGGGAAATTGTCCCAGCACTACTTCATCAGTAACCTGGAGGAGGCATCAAAATACTTGAACTGTTTACAGTCCATCCATGTGCATGAACATGAACACTGATCCTTCTCTTTTAACAAGATGTTATATAGTTTCAATGCATATGATCTTGAGAGAGCAGACTTTCCTTTCTTCAAGCTCTTTGTCCTGTGCCTCATATTCTCATCTTCTTATCCTGCCTCTACCTACCCTTTTCCCCTCCTCAACCTGTCCCAGTTTTCCTTGTTACCTATGTCATCTTTTCTGCTTTTGCCTTGTTTTCCCCTGGCCCCAACCCACCTCTTGTCACTGTCCCCTAGCCAATGCCTTCCCTCACTGTTCCTCCCCTCCCAGCCAGGCTGTCCCTGAAATGCATGTTTTCTCCTTCTCTCTCTAAGTTTTCAAGCTACAACCATGAGAGTGTTCAGAGGACAAGACAGAGGAGGTTCTGGGTTTACCCCTTTGTCCCCTGAAGGCACAATAATTTGTCCCAAGGACAGACCCACACAGACCCTGCAACTTCAGCCTGGCCCACATTTGATGCACATGAAGTCTTCAGAGATGCTGGTGCTGACCTCTGAAAAACAGGTGGAAATGAGGTTTCTTGTGAGACTCTAACAAACTAAGAGTTTGCTGGTTTTCACAAGAGTAGCAATAGTCACCCATTTTGAATCTCACTTTCAGTGTTCCCCAGACAAAATAATTTGGCCAAAACTTAGATCATGTTAGAGATACTTGATGAAAAGTCTGTACAGCATTTTATCTTCACTAGGAAAAAATTAAGACAACCCTGAAGAAGTTGCTTTTTGACCAACTTTAACTTGAAACAGGAAAAGAAATTTAAAGTAACATCCAAGGTGGACATTAATCTACTTGATTAGTTTGCAGCTGGTGGCAACTGAAGAGGATGGTGACAATGGAAAAAGGAAAGAGGATTTAACTTAGTTATCATTTCCAATTCTTTGTAAACCAAAGATACAACCAGCTCAGCCATCTCTGTACAGAGTGCTCATCTTAAAGAAAGCATGTATGGATAGAAACTACCTGTCGTGGGGTGAAAGTAAAACTGGTCTTTTTTTCTCCTGCCATGCGGAACCTGGCAGCCGCGCGGGAGGGGGGGCCTGGCGGCTGAGCGGGGGCCCGGCATCTGCGCACGGGGGGTGGTGGCCGCAGCACCGGCGCCAGCCGCAGNCCTCGGGGGTCGTTTTTTTCTTTTGGTATTTTCCTGGGCGGGCAGATTAGCGATTTCTGCGGCCATAGCCCGGTCTAAAGACCACATCTTTCCATCAGCACTGAAATTCCTTTCCCAGGATCGGGAAGGGATGGGGGAGGGGGGGCTCGTGTTTTCTAACTGTCTGAGTCTTTTTCTTCAGAAAGCCGAGCGGAGGCTCGTGCTGCTGTAAGTCCTCAGATCGGTTGCGAGCCTTCTCTAATTATCCTGGCATCTCTTCCGGAACCCTCAACAGAGAGAGAGATCAGCACTATTCCAGAGCGTTCCCATCCCAACACAGGCCCTGGGAAAGCTTAATTTGTCTGTTTTTTGCACTTTATTGTCGGTTTTCTGTGTGTGTGAAATAAACTGTGTTACTTGTGTGTTTTCTTTTTGGGTGTGTGTGGCTTGTCTCGGACATCTCTTGACAGTACCGTGCTTTTTAGTGGTAAAACCACGACACTATCTCCTCTTCCCTAGTACAGGATAATGCAGAGTGGTGCAGTAGCAAAGCACAAAGACAATTGATAATTCTTAAAAATCAATTGGGCAGGTGATCCTAGTCCTCAATGTCATAGCCAAGTGATCTACAGGAGCAAGAGAGAAATAAGTTCTTTCTCTATTACCTATTAAATTATAAAGTAATGAGAAAAGGGCTGTTCTCTAGAATCTAGACATTCTTTATTCATCCATTCACCTTAGTCCAAGAATCAGTTATGTTTATTAAGAATATCCAGTGATTTAACCCTATCCTATCAGATTGTAAGGTGAGTCTTTTATGAGAATTCCAAGAAAAATGAATTTTTTTTATCAAGATTTGAGATTTGTTCATTTAGTATTAGTGAAACATGAATTATACCAGCTGCCAAATTTGCCAGTCCAGGTAGATTTCCAGATTAGCCTTCTTTACTAAGAGTAATATCACATTCTTCAGTGGTGATATGAAATAAAAATAAGATTGGGGATTATGTTTTGCTTTACCTATTTTTTTCTATGCATATGTGAGGGCTTTGTTTCTAAGGTTCTGACTTAATATCATATTCTCCAGAAGATCCAGAACACAACAGAAGATAGCTCCAATTATTCAAATACATTATGCAAAGAACCCAGGTATTGGGAAACGTTTTTCTTTCTGTATTTTGCATCTGTAATCAAGCTCATGTTTAAATAATGACACAAAATCCCATTACTTGTTTAATGCCTTTAAGATAATAAATGAGATAAATAAGGGGTATCAGCTGGGTTGGCAATTAACTATTAATTGAATTGAAGTTTCAAAAATAGAGTCTAAGTCAATCCTCTTACAAAGACTGCTCCCAGAATATCACTATACTTTGTACATTCCTATATGTATTGTTAAAATGTATGCAGTCATTTAACATTTCCGAATATGCATAAGATATTTTCATAACAAAACAGCATTCAAAAAGACAGGAATGGACTCAGGGACTTGCAACACGAGTGACTGTGCGGTACCTTCAGGTCTCTGATCATGTCTACACTACAGCCTGTGGTGCTGTGCATGGACACCCAGGCTTGATGAGCATCAAAAAGGGCATTACTACAATGCCAGGGTTCCTCCATGTCAGTATACAGTGCAGAGCATTCTCATCCCTTTTGGCTGGGACTGGTTTGTTAAGAGCTAACTGCGGCAAGTAAGTCAAGAAGTGTATTGCAATAATACCATTTGCAAAGTAGAGGCAACCACAGTCCACAGCATTTTTCTGCAGTCAAACAGGTGCAGAAAGTTCCAGACAGGAAAATGCATCCACATGTATACTTTAGCTGATCCTGCTCTGAGCAAAGGGTTTGGACTAGATGATCTCCAGAGGTATCTTCAAACCTCACATATTCTATGACACCTGTCATGGGGCAAATGTCAGTGCTATCCATCTCCTCATTAAAATGCCAAGACTTCACTACTGTGAAAATCTTCAGACTGAGTAAACGAAGGAGGAGCTGGTAAGATACAAGTGAAATGTCTGAATAGACAGATACAAACAAAAAAAATTTACATTTGAAATAGAAGAGCTGGATAGTGGTACAGGCAGCTGGTCTAGATGAAAGCTAACTCTTTCTTTAGCAGTCACGTTTTCTCTGAGAAAACTGATAAAAACAGTCACTGTAAATACATGAAGACATCAGCTGGGGTTTTTTTTGTCAGCAAATCATTTGCTAGCATCTCCTTAATTCTGAGAATTTACCATATTTAATTGTCTCATAATTCATGCAAATCTATTTCCATAATGCACACAGAATACTAGCTATTAGTTTTTTATGAGTAGTAGTCAGCTAGCTCTGGGTCATGACTGAAATTGTTCAAGCAGGAGAGAAAAATCAATTTAGGAATAATGAGCAATTTATATTCTTTCTTTCTTTCCTTATAGTATTACACCTGCTTCTAGGTGAATATATACTGAAAGTCATCATTTATTGAACACATATTTACAAAATTCCATTTTAAAAACGTATGTAAATAACAAATAGGAAAGATTTCTATGTATCAAAGAAGAATTGCAAAATATTCTGGTTCAGATATTCTAGACTGTTGGTGTAAAATCAACATCATTCTAGTGACAACGATGGGGTCACTGAAGTTTCATTGATGTATACCAGATGCAAGTCTGGACTTTATTTCTTCTTCTTTTGTTTGTTTTTTTCTTTTATTCCCATTGTTCAACTTGCTTTACTGCAGAAGATGATTAGCAAGAAAGACTTAAGAAGAACACAGCAGCATGCAATTGGAGAGGTGTGATCAAAACCGAAAAAGGAATTAACAGGTTATGGCAGAGAGGCAGAGGAAAGAAAAGCCAAATTCCGGCAGTATTTCTGTGATTGTGACATGTACTCAGAGATGATGGAGACAAAGGGCAGAAAAGAAAATTTGGACTTAGGAATGCCTCCAGCTCTAGAGTAATTTGATACTAACCTTCAAGAGCTGAAAAATTTCTTAACAAAACTGCTAACAAATTTAACTCAGGATAGGGCTAGGGAAAGAGAAAGTGTCATCAAAATATTTTACCCAGAGCACATTTAGAGCAGGTTTTCATCACTAGATTTACTCTGATGTTGATTTTGGCTACTATTTTTTTATTATTATTTTTATTACAAATTAGGACTATGACTGCCTTTTTCCCACTGCCTAGCCTTATCACTACAATAAATAAAAAGTTATATTTCTAGAAATTTTGGATAGCTTGAACAATGTGAAATCCTGTCCCAAGTTTTCCAAGCTTAGAGAAACCGTGCAATGAGAAGAATCAAGCTTGTCTAAATTTGAAAACAAAATAATAGCTTTACTTATATGTGCTAGTGACAGACGCAAAGAACCACAACACTTGCTTCACCCACCATCTCTGCCATAATCCTATCTACATACAGGTGTGAACTAGCATTTACACACACACACACACACATGATTTTTCTTCACTATCAGAGAAATCTGAAACAAAGAAAGAAGTTAGGCTTGATTTGTAAATAGTTTTAAACCATGAAAGTACAGAAAACATGTGGGAAATGAAAAACAGAAATTTCAGAAGAATAACCACTTCCAACTCAGTTGCTTATGTTAAAAAACAAAAACATAAACAAAGACAATACCACCAAGTTCAGGAATGTACTGTTTAATAAATTGATACTACATATATATATATATAAAAGTTTACTCCTGAAGTAAATGCAGCATACTGTATTGCTAGTGGGAATTAATTTACATTGACAGCTTTTTAAAACAGCTAGTTTTCCTTGATCCGAATTAAAATTTTAAAGAATACACTACAGCTGTTTTTAAACCTACACTGGAAGTTCCCAAAGAAGAGCAGATAAAAATGAAAGTAGAAAGGGAAAGGCCTAGTCCCAGACAGCCCTTTTTCTTCTGTTTCTCCCTTGACTAGGTACTCCATGGCAAAGGAATGGGGCAGGATACAAGTCTGAAAGCTGACTTCACAGATCAGGAGAAATGTTGGAGGTTGTGCATGGTCTGGTCTTTGCCAGACAGTAAAACTAAACACAGAGCAAGAGAAAGTCAGTATAGAGCAAGTAAAACACTCAGAAATAAAAGCAGTAGCCAGTGCAGCATGGAATAGAGAAGACATATGAAGAATCCTCCCTTTGCATGGCCCAAAGGGGCAAAACTAGAATACACTCGAATAAATCAGAAAAAAGTACAACTTTGATAGAGCCTGTAGCCTGATAGAAGTGGACCACTCACAGGTCCTCATGACTTAATGCCAGTTCAATTGCATGATAATCTCCTTGCACAGATAGAGGGCTAAAGGCCAGCCAAGGCCCATGGAGGAGGACGTCACTCCTCCCTTAATTAATTCAGGCTGAAGGAACGTGATCAAAGAAGTGCTGACATTCAATAAAAGTCAAACAGTATGCTCATGAGTAATAAGCACAGTCACATCAGGATGTGCCAAGACTTCCACTGAAGTACATACTGGAAAAGGGTAAGGAAGGCCAGAAAGGCAATTGCAACATATGTCACAGAGGTTCAACAAAAGTAAATAGATTCCCAGCCAGAAAATAACCCTCCCTGCTTCCCCTATGCACTGCAGACAAAACACTGTACATACTAAAGCTGTTTCACCTCATATGGTAGCTGAATGCAAGAGATTCATCTGGATGCAAAACTCTGGGTGTCATATGCTTGTCCACAATCTACTTGGCAAAATCCTTGCCCAACGCAGATGAAGCTAACTCATTATGTGAATTAAGCACACCAGCAGTCTAAAGGACAAGGAAAATGCTTGCAAAGAATTGATCCTTTTGGAAAGCAAATACACAAAAGCACAAGTCATCTTTCCGATCTGCCAGTCCAAGGCACTGGAAAACTGCCTTACTTCACTGGGGTGGAGCAGGGTCACGTCTCCAGGTTTTTACCATCCTGAGCTTGTCCTGCTTTTTAGGTAGCAAGGTCAAAAATCTTCATTGTCAACAGGATTGCAAAATCTTCTCCCTGACATTCTCCCAATAGCTGTAACACCCAGGCCTCAGACATCAAGAAAAAGCTTATAGGGTATTATTGCAAAATTACCAGAGAGTGTCTCTCCCCAGAGCTAAGGTTTCTAAGGAAAAAAGTCAAGTCCTAAACATGTCCAGCCCTACTCAAATCTGCTCATTGCAAGTGCTAAACAACATATGTGCCATGTATCACCAATAAAAATATTAGATATTTACTTTTCTATCCTCATGCTGTAGTTTCCTCAAGCAAAGACATTATCATCTTCTATAAATGCCAGTCCTCATTAATTAAAAGACTCCTACTTAGCCATTCCTTCCTATTATCTAATCTTGCTCGTAAGTTGGGTATGTCTCATGGCATGACACTATATGACAACTACAATATGGTAAATACTAAAAATCATACCGCTACCTTTCACCTATACTTCTCTTTTTCACAAAAAAAAAAAAAAAAGGATTTAAAACATCTTCCAGAATACATCATTTTTCTTGGAGTCCAGCTTCCATAGACCTTTAAAGAGGTGATGTTATTTGCATTTAAAAATATTCTCCTGTGAAGACACCTCTGGCCATGAGCACCTCAATCAAACAGAAAGTGTCATAAAGAAATAAGGTTTGTAAAAGCTGACAAATTTTTACTAGAAATCAGATATGCAATAGTCAACAATAGCATAATCTGCTTAGGGTTGTAACAGTCTTGTATTTTGTTTTTATTAAATAAAACCTCTGGCTTAGACAGTAGCTTCATGAACCTGACACAGAAGTGTCTGGTTTCTGTGGCCTGAGATGACTGAAAGGAGGGTCTTTTCCTGTCCAAAACCTTTTCAAACCATGTGGAGTGCCAAGAGTGGAAAGGATATGCTAAAGGGCAAATATATCATGAGCTTACGTACTACAAAAATACCACGTCCATGCCTGTACAAGTAATTTTAACCTTTTTCTTATAGAAAGGTTGTTGTTGCCTCACTGCCTAATGAATTATAAGCACAACTGACGCAGAATTTGGTGACACTAGCCCTCTGCCACAGTGATAAGAATAAAGAGAAAAGAAGTTACCAGAGCAGACGCATAAGAAAAGGAGCTTGGCAGGGAATGTCTGTGAGTTTCTGCCTCATTTCCAGATAAGGGAAACATGTGCCCTTTTTTTATGAAGTATATTCAGATAAGACTGGGGCAGGGTTATCTGTGCAGATCCTTATTTTAACCTTTTCCACTTTTCTATCTGGTAAAATAATCAAGAAAATGCTGTGCTTCCAGTACCCACAGCTCTAAGTACAAGTCAAAGTACAAGTGTTTGTAATTTTTTACAATCCTGTATCATTTTACCATTTTCGGACACCAGCTACATTATGCAGCACATACAACATATTATTTTCCACAGGTCCAGTGAAATGTGTCTCTATTCAAATTTTAATCTGATGTGAACAGCTAAAGTCATCTCCATGATATCAAAGTAATTTGGATATGCAATGGATGTAAAAGGTTGACATTTTCAAATACTCGAAAAATTTGTAAGTCTGAGAAACTGTGTTCTATTGAAGTTCTATTCATCTCTTCAGCACCAACTAACAGGAGCTGTTAGTCTAACAGGAGCTGGACACTCAACCAATCTTAAAATAAAGAAACCTAATGTTGTCTTTTTACAAATATGTCTGCAGGTATGTGCAAGCAAATTATGGATTCTGACATTTCAGCAAAGAGATAAGTAAGAAGAAAATGTGTTTTGGAACTGATACATCTAATGTGAAGTGGTTACAGGCAACTGAAAATGTTTTAAAAACATTATTCAGTGGGAAGAAAGAATCATTGGAGAGACATCCCTTCAATCAATAGAAAAATCAAAATATTTGAGGAAGTATTCACCTTACATATCTTTGGAAATTTTCATTTATGCACCTAAGCCTGAATAAATCACTGCAGGTTCTTCAAAGCCAGCAGTGAGAAAGGTATTATTCCTGGTTGTCCTTGGTTGATGTTGTTAGTCTTAGTTTCCCTTTAAAATAAGATAATTGTGTTTTGAAAGTATTTGATTCTTGTGGGACAGCACAGTGTAACAGCCTTATACTGTAATTCCATTCTGGGAAAGGAGGGGAGACTGGCTCCTGTGCAGTCAGTCTGAGGTGGGTCCAACCCCTGCTCAAAGCAGGGTCACCTACAGGAAGTTGCTCTAATAAATCTATGAACTGTTTGGGACACTAATAGCAGGTGTCAATCAAGGAGACCAGTACCTTACCAGCACTGTTGTGCTTCACACATGACAAGAGACCAATAGCAGCCATGAAGCTATCAGGAAATCTGAAGTGGAAGTACAGCTATCTTGACCGAAAACACAAATATTCAAAAACAATGAAAAAGACATAAAAAAAAAAACAAAACGGGTGGAGTGGGTGGGGAGGAGATAGGAAAGGGTTCAAAAAAGTCATGTTATCCTATGCAATGACTTGGTAGGAAAAGGTTTTCACACTTCAGCCCACTGAAACTAGACTGAAGCTCCACCCTGAGTAATGTCTGTATTTTAGTTGTAGGTAATTGAAATGAAACACCCCAGTCTTTTCTTACCCTGCCTAATGAATGTTATCATGTGGAAAAGGTAAATCAATAACAGCTCAGATCAAACATACCAATCTCCTTTTCAGTGTACAATGCTCTCATTTATATAAATCTTTACAACCCGACTGCCCTTCTCATTTAAACACAGTAAGTGAAACATTGCCCAGTACAAAAGACCTTCTCTGTTAAGAATTCTCCATGCTGTTTGAAAGGGTAGCCCAAATGAATTGCTGGAATGACCATTGAAAGGGCTACTCGTTAGCTATGACTGTCCTTGGGAATTAGCCAGATGTGAGGTAACAAGACCACAAAGTGCTGTTGGTATTGGCAGCAAAGGCAGGGTTCATCATAGTACCTCTTGTCTAGACTAGGGATGTAAAAGGAAATAGAAAAAAATTCTTTGACTATATGCACTTGATGTTCCATCCCCTTTTTCTATAGAAAAATGCAAGACATTTGGAATTTTTCATTTTGCTTTGGGAAAGAAAAATTTGGAAAGCAAAGTGACTCATGCTGGAAAGTGTCTGACTGGCATGTGATAGCCAGCTAGCTCCAGAAAGTTAAGGTCATAGGAAGAGTTTTAGGAAAGCATGTTAATTCAGATTTTAATGTGATTTAACTCAATATCCTTCTAATACATTCACTATGTTAATAACAAGGAAGTCCCTTAGGTTGACAATCTACCCGTTTACAAAATGATATATACCGAGAGGTTCACATACCCTGAGAATAAGAGTTTCAGTTTAAGGAATATGTTACAGGTCCATTCCCAAATGCAATGCACAAATCTCCTTTCAGGTAATTCTGCAGCACAGGAATTCTGGAAAGAGAGTTCAAATCAGACCCCTATTTCTAACTCATTTGGGCAGCTGCAAAACAAGTGCTTTCTTCTGCAGAGCATCCTGGCACTGCAGTATCCCTGCCTGAACTGAGATCCACACTCTTTACACAGAATTTCTTCTCATTTCCAGCTGCCGCACTTTGTTCCTTAGCCAGCTCAGGTTTTGTTACAGAGGGGCTGGCTGACCCCAAGTTATAACTTGAAGGAAAATTTATAGTCTTTTCTCAGGATTTTCCTCAAAGATGAATCACACCATTTGGGGGATTTTTTTGCTGTCCAATGGCAGCCACTATAAACTTAACTACAGGTCTCACTCTTCTTTGCCTCCTGTCCTTCATCAAGAGTGCTCACTTCTTCTGCTTGCACCCACCCTCATTTCTTTTGGGAAGGGTAGGCACTGAGTTTCTTCAGTTGCCACATTTATCCTACCTCTCAACTCCCAGCATTTACTCATTGACTCATTTCCTAGCAATAAATCAAAAGGAAAATTTGCCTTCTATGCTCTAGGATCTTTTTAGTGTCCCTACTAATTCAGGCTATCAAGAGGGTAAGGGAGCAACACAATGCACCCTTCTTTATCTGCTTGTCTTCTGCTTCCAAAAGTATGCCTTGTTCCCCACTTTCTCTTCCAGGGTGTGATGCCACACATCCTTCATTGTACTGACAAGGGCAGAAGTGAGTCTTTCCATACCTGTTTATCATTCCAAATAAAACTCGATGTTCTTGCAGATGGTCATGGTTTTAGCACATGACTGGTAGGATTCACAGCACTTTCACCTAAACCTATTATGGCTCCAGTTAACATGACACTGTAGTGAAATCTTGACTCTTTTCCACTCCACATATACATGACCCCCATAGACAGCTTTTTCAGGTTTTTTTAACTGTCATTACATTCCCCTTCTTCAGTGCCCAAGTAATACCATTCAGGCACAGAGGCTAGACTGTCTATGTTGGACACTCACAATGTTGGAGTCCTACCAAAGCAGGGTGGTCTGTTGTCTTCTGCCTGATTCTTGGACCTCCTTAATCTTTGATTGTCACCTCCTCACTGAAGTGACATCCTTATGTCCCATCCAGGCCAGGGCCTCAAGGCTGGGGCAGTGCTTTGTATTTACAGGTATTTGGAGCAGACACATAGACTCAAAGAAGTACCAAATACAAAACACTCCTTACACAGAGAAAAAACCATACAGATGTGAGCAAAATGGACATCTGCACCCACTCTCTGCCCCCTTCTCACTCTCCTATTACTATCTGAACTGACATGACATTTCTTAAGGAACCAAAGGCCCTTCCTCTCCCAGTTCATCCTTCTCTGCCAGCTTGTCTTCTACGTAACTTTCCAACCATTAAAACTTCTTCTCAATTCAGTGCCCTTCCACATCCTTATTCAAACTTCTTTTTATCATCTTTGCCAGCTTCCAGACTTGCTTGTCATGTAAGTGGTGATCTCATAAGGTGCTCTACAATACTGCCCACCACTAAATTGCTCCCCCAGATTCAAATTTGGTCTGGATTGTAATAAGCTCTTTGCATATGTACACATTAAACCATCGAGACATAACAATGACTTCAAACAGTCCTTGAGATTTCAATCTGACATAAAGATTAAAAATAAGATAGAAATTGTGTATGAAGTCTGGAGTCTGACTGTGCATGTGTTCTATGTGAAGCAGAATTCACAAGTCATCAAAATCACAAAACCCTGAAAGGAGAAGCTCTCCTTCTCACAACTATTTTACGAAAAGAGATGTCAGAACAAACAGGGAAATCTTTTAGTAATGAGAAGACAAGATTTGGAATAAAGACAAGAACAGAGAAGTAGAAGAACAACATATGTAGCTGCAGCAATTAAATCCTAGTCTGGCTTTCAAATTGCATGTTAGCAACCGCAATGCCAGAGACTTTAATGTTTCACAGTTGTTTGGTTTTCACTTATGGCTTTGTACATGATTGAATCTTTTGGGAGACTCTGTCTTGGCCTTATATCTCTAAGATCTATTTAATTCCTTTTACATATATATTACACATCTTACTCAAGCCCTGGTGTTATAGTCAATATGCAATTGGCATTTAGGAAGCATTCCTTTCAGTTCGCCCAAGCAAAAAATGCAATCGCCTAATCATTCACACATGGAAAATTCATCCATCTTTTCATCTGCTCTGAAACCAGTCTTCATCTGATACTTTGGAGTGTTCAGGACAATTTTTTCTCTTCTGTGTCACATTTCTGTTTATTTCTGGACTGGAGCCAGAAGTCTTACGGGAAACTATCTCTACATGAGAATAAAAGCCCATTTTAAAAGGTTTGAAATAGTCTGGGTCCGGTATATGATCTAAAGCCAAAGCCTCTCCCCAGCAGCCTTCTCATTATATATATTGTATAACTAACTTTCATTCTCCCTATTAACTACAGAAATGACAGTAAAATATCTCATTCATCCGGGATTGTTCTCTGGCTGCTATCAGGTCAGTTGAAGACAAAACAAAATATAACAAAATATTTTATGATGTTTTCCATCCAATTCTCTTTTCTCTATTCAACCAGGTTATCACTTGGGATGCAACAAAAGTACTGCTTACATCCTGAACCCTATGGTTCTGGATTCTGTGTACAAATACGAATGGCAAGTCTTTTCTAAATGAATATGTACTTGCAAGTATTTTTTAGTTTGTTTTCAGAACCAGGGATCTGGATTTCAGTGAAAACAAAGTTTACCAAACTCACACATACCTGAAGAGCTGAGATGGGAAACAAATTGTTACGGAAAAAAATTTTGACAGTTAAGATTAAGAAAATCTTGTTTTGCAGTGATCGACTAACTCTTGTAAGAGAGCTGGGCTGTCATTCTCCTTACTAAATATTATTTCAGTTTTCTAAGATAGAGAAACTAATCATAATATTTCTCTTAGAACTGAAACAAGCGAAAGTATATACTGTATCTTGTGTAAATTACATGATCACTATAATTATTATTAAAGGCTGTTTTTGTAAGCTGATACACATAGAAATGAGCTGAATATATCTCTGTTCAGTATAAGTTATTTGTCACAAGTCTTTATTTCTTACTGTGTTCCATGAATGACTTATCCATCTTAATTGCACACTGACTAGTCTAATGCGACACTGCACAGTCACAGAATCATACATCACAAAATAATTTAGGTTGAAAGACACCTCTAGAAGTAATCTCATCTAACTGCTTTCTCTAAATAGGGTGAAATATAGGTGAAATACAGCAGATCTGTCCAATTGAGCCCTGAATATTTTCAAACAAGGGGTTCATAGCCTAGGCAGGCTGTGTGACCATCCTCATGGTGATATTATTTTCCTAATATCCAACAGGAATTTCTCTGTGTGTTATGAGTTAATTAAAGCCGTTTTTCCCCCGGCCGGGGTGGGGGGGGGACAGGCAGGGGTGAGGGCGATCGCCAGCGCGGCCCCCCCCCCCCCATCCCCGGTGCGGGTGTGGCCCCTCTTGGGGGCAGCTGCCCCGGCCCTGTGCAGCTTGCCCGCGGGGTGTGTGTGTATGGGGTGGCCCCCCCTTTCCCCCAGCCGTTTTGCAGGTGTGGCTCCCTGGCCGGGCGCATTTCCTCCGCAGCGGTGCGCTGCGACCGGCTCTGGGTCGGCTGGGAAGGCCTCTGCCGGGCAGGCTGGTGTTAGAGCCCCCGGGCAGCAGGTCTCACCGAATCCTGGGGCCGAGGGAGAGGGGTCGGCTGGCGCGGGTTCGGCAGATCCCCGCCTCCACCTCCCCTCCGTCCCCCGGGCACCCACCCACGGGGGCGGGGCGGGGGGAGCGGGCCAGCACGGGGACCGCCGCTCAGCCGGCGGCCAGCCCTGGCTGTGGTGCTGGGAGTTGCTGGTGGTGCCAGGCACTGCCGGCCCCGGCCCAGCCCCCCGCTGTAGGGGACCCAGCTGGTCGGCGGCGGGTCTCGCCAAGGTCGAGGGGGAGGCAGGTCCCCGCCTCNAAGGTCGAGGGGGAGGCAGGTCCCCGCCTCCCCTCCGC
>VYZS01015571.1:4003-16145 GCA_013400695.1 Neodrepanis coruscans
GATAAAGGCATAAATCCAAATTAGTCTAGGGAGTATTTGATTTTGACTTTTGTTTTTTTGCCCTGCCCCCTTTCCCGTCCCTTGTTTGGAGGAACTGCACAAATGTATCTTTAAACAAAATAAGTAAAAGATAGAATAGGGATAGCCTCTCCCCTGTCATCTCTGCATCTGATGTACAAAATTAATACTGGAAAAAGGTGAGGTTTGTATTAAAAAGTTTTTGATACAAAAGCTCACTGTAATGGGCAATGATATTTTGGATAAGAAGAGTTCTTACCATTTTTTGTAAGTTCAGTTTGAAACAAGAATTCCTGTGGATTGGTTTTAAGCAAGAATACTGCCAGCATGATTGTGGTTTCCAGCATGGAATTTTAATTCTGGTGAAATGGGTCACCTAGATTCAATAGGAGTTCCTATTTCCGTGTTTCAGGCAGCATGGAACAATCAGTTTATGAAGAGATTTATATTAAAAGCTGTGGATAATTGCACTTGATTTTCTATAAGTCTAGATTAAAACAAATAAAATTACTTTAACTTTGGTTTTAAACTTCATTGCGGGTTATAATAATTTAATAACCTCAATTTAAATATATCTAATTACTTATCTATAAATGTTTCTTCCACTCCTTCTCTACAAGTAGAATGCAACTAGAGAAAAAACAACAAATGCAGCTTAATGGATTGCTGGATCATTAAACGCCATACCCATAGGCTGAAATCCCTAGCGATAAGCTATTGTTCAAAAAATGTAGGCTTTCATAACTTCATAAATAAATCCAAATGCACTTTATACATTTGTTACATTGTACCTTTTCTCCTTCAGACAATATACCTTCCAAATACATTTTCTTCCCTACTTTTGCTAAAAAAACCAAATCAGACGTAAAAGTCAAGAGTGAACCCAAAGTTGAGTGCTTTTCAAATAGATAAATAAATCCAGATGTACATGAATGAAAGCAATCACTGTTCTGAGAACTACCTATACTACCACTAAGAGGACACTAAAACCAGCATTTCTCAGGTTCAAATATTTATTCTTACAAAGAAATGGCCTACAGTAACCCAATCTTCACATTTTCTGGCCTGCTTCCCATACTCTCTCACTACTATGGACACTTTTCATATGAGAATCACTTCTAAAGAAGCAGTTCCATAAAGACGAGGTTTCCAGCTTGGAGGCCCAGCACACCTCCTACTGCCACACTGATAGCTTCCATGATTACATGAATCACTCAAGTTGCCCAAAGAAAACTCATCTTGTGGTTTCTAAGGGAGAAGTGAAAACAGCAAAATTGAAACTCATCCAGTTCAGAAGATACCTTCATTTGACTTCATCACCTAGGTACTAGCAGAACTCCTCCACAAGGCAAACAAACAACTTGTTGCTACAGTTACCAAATCCACTGGGATCAATCATCAAGGCAGGTTCAGTCTGCTCTGCTGAATCAGGGGAAGCATACAGGCCTACCACTTGTAGGAGTACTCTGACACACTGATGTTTAGTACAACTTCACTTACTTTGTACTGGTATACAAAGTTGAATATATTAAATGCCCTTTTATTTCTCTTTAAGCAAAGAGACAAACAGGAACTGTCAGATTTCAGAAGAACAGCAGGGAGACAAGTTGAAGGCCAGGCCCTTCCTGGCAAAATGAATCTAGTCTCCTTCAGCTCTCCTGAGAAGCTTAACAGCCTTGCTCTTCTATATAAATTTTTGAGCTTGATCTATTCTATTTTAGGATGGCCCCAATAAGAGGAGAGGGGGAAGATCTCAGCAGATCGGTATCAATCTCTTGAGATTTGTCTTTGGAGACTTAGTTCTCCTGCTAAGACAGCCAAGAAACTCCAGAAATTAACTGATGAGATATGAATACAATGATGAATGTTCCAGTCACACATCTCTAACAGCAAAAACAAGTGAAGCTTCAAGGGTATCTCTTCCTGCTTGAACTTCTTTCTCTTTTAAGATCATGTTACACAGAGGCTGAAGGTGATTTTCACTGAAAACAACAAAAATCTTCATCTTTATGATTTGGGCAATACTTACAGGAACTGAATGCACAAGTCTAAAAAATGAAACATATGTTGCAAAGATATAAAAATTTCTCCCATCTTGAGCATCAGGGCAAATGTTTCATTATAATGAAAATACAAACTTGAACCACCATTAGAAGAAAAGGAAAATAAAAGAGATTGAAAAGGCTGAGAGCAGATAAAAAACCACATCTGACTGCTTTGTTGAGTGGTAAGACCAGAGCTGGTGGGAGGAAGAATTGATGAACTGTCACAGTATGACAAATAAGACCTCTGTTGGATGTATTGATTCTCAACAGAGAATGACTCATGGATCTACTTAATTCTTGCTTCATTTACAGACAGTGAAGTACTTGAACAAATCACAGATGCTGCCAAAGGAGTCAAAGAAGAAAAGAATTCTTTTTCATGCATGACTTTTTGAGGTTAAGTTTATTAATAAATGCTTGTTTTGCAGGACAGTTCATGCAGTAGAGCTAATGTTCATCACTTTCTCAGTAACTGTGCAGATGATCTCTCATGCACGTTGCACAGTTAAGACAGACTTGAAGACTCATAAAGATTACACATTAAAGCCTAAGCATATTGATATGTGTATTTGTCAACTGGATATGTATGCACAGGTGTTAATTTCTTTATGTGTTTCATAGCCTCGAAAAGTTTTTTCTAAGTGGGACTTGGGAGAGAAAGTTTTATTCACTATTTTTCCAAAACACTATAAGCTCCAATACTTTTTTTTTCCTCTTTGTTTAATAGAGGATTTATATGCACTTGAGCAGAGATGTCAAAGAATCAAAATTATGCTTCAAAATTGATTTAGGTTATTAATCCATGAGAATGATGGGTCATAGATGCCCTATTGTGTTTTTTTTTCCCCTTTTGTTTTTTAACTTTGATTCATTTGAAGAGTTAGGGGTTTTTTTTGCCTTGATATTTGTCTTTATATTTAGAAAATCAGCCTTGAAACTGTGAATGAAGTACCAAAATTATGGTTCTGAGCTGAATTTACAAAGCATAGCTCATCAAGGTTCTTTATTTCTGTGGCCAAAGTTAGGCTTCTTTCAAAAATTTAACATGACAATTCACCATTTTCCTGTAGACTACTATCGTGTCATGTTTTTTTCCCCTACCTTGATGGAACTTTTTTTTCCCACTCCCAGCTTTCTTTTCAAGACTGTAACCTCTCTCTACCTACTCTTTTCCACACTGTTGAAGGAGGCAGGAGTCCAGGAATAACTACTAAAGAACCACTAGAATATCTAAAATTATACTATTAGTTTTAAATTTTGAATCACCTTGATAAATATTATTTTTAAAATATTTAACATATGGAAAACCAAAATGCTCACACACAATTATTATGCTACTTGAGATCTCACAATTCACTTAGTCCAAGAACCTTTCTCCAATTCTGAGAGCAGTCTCCACTCTACAAGACTGCATCCCTTCCCCTGGAAGAGACAAGAAATAGAAGCTAAACATGTTGTGTCCCCTGTACCTGTCACAGATCCCCTCCAATTACAGCAGTCAGAGCCCGGCTTTCTATGGCAGCCTGTGAGAGGTGCAGGAGAGCAGGTGTGGGGACTTTCCTGGCAGGAGCTGATTGCTGCTTCAGGCCAGAGATGTGGTGGGGTGGCATGCCAGCTGCTGCCACCAGATTGGGATGGGAAGGGAGTTGGACAACAAGGATCTGGCTTCCTCAGCTGTTGTACAGACCCACTGCAATTTACATGGGAATTACACGAACTTATGTAGTCGATTTATAGCGTACTTACGTAGTCCATTTATAGAAGTGCTGATTAAGTTTAGGAGCAACCACTTTGAACTGTCTGCCAAGAGCGAAAACTATTCCTCTATGCGTTGTCAGCCTTAAGGAATTCAATCTGGAACTATTTTACCAGTCTTTTAGATGTCTGAGTTTAATACAGAGATTAGAGAGGGTAAAGTTAGGGCAGCACTGACCCCCAACTGCCAAACTGTTTGAAGAAGGGAATTGTGAGTTAGCTTTGATCCATACACATTTGAAATGTATATTCAGTTACATCTAACACCAGACTGGTACAGCTGGCTGCATACTTAAATTTACAATATAACAACAAAGTACTCTTTAAATTGTTCTTGCTGATCATGGTCTCTCACCCCCCTCACACTTGCCACCCTGATCCTTCACAGCCTAGGAGTAGCTGGAGCAGAACTCCTTGTAATCACTTCACTCCTCTTCTGCAACCAAAGCGAGATCTCTAGAGCCTAGATATCCTGCTTGCACAGGGATTCCCTCTCACTTCCAAGGAATACTGCAGAAAATTGTGATAAACAGGAAAAATTCCAATTAAGAATTATGTAACAGTTTGTTTAGTAAGAGAAATGGAAAATCAGTGTGTGGAAATTCCCTCTCTTGACCTTTACAAGGTGAAAGGTGAGGGCACTACAGAGTTACAGCAGCAGAGGACAGGGAGTACCAAATGTCATTGTGCTGGGGAATGATTTCTGTAATTAGATAAATGTGGAGGAAAGAATTAACTACATGTCACAATACAGCCTGAATCAACTTTGCTTAGTCAAACTGCAAGGATATCTCTGTTTATAAACTATGTTTGCATTACAAATGATGACTGACTCATTCAGGCAAATCCCATCAGGTACAGCCTAAAACAGCAGCAGAAGACAAGACTGAATGATTCTGGACGTTATAGGAGGTTTAGGGGGGGTTTCTATTGTCTGGATTATAAAGCAAAACTAATTTCCATTTTATCCTATCTTTTAATTAGGAGTCAACTTTAATGTCCAATTTAAAATGCTGTAGTAAGGAAGCAAAGGATGAGTGAAAAGAGGTGCTGGCTATTGTCCAATGTTGCAGTTTTATAGTCACTGTATGCAGTGCCTACAAATCAAATGATTGCACCACTCCCTACCCTTCAAAAAATCTTTGTTCCCACCCTCATGCTGCACAGGATGTTCCTGTAAATCTACAACAATTCCTGTAAATCAACAATATTCATGATGATCTGCTAAGTAAGTTCTGGCTGTGAGGACTGAAGTTGCCCGGGGCTACTGGAAGTCACGCACCTAGTTTTCCAGAATGTCAAAACACTTTGGGAATTAAATGAGTAAAAATCATTCTTTCAACTTCTACTTTCTTTCCGTCTCCTCTCATCCCTCAAAGTACTTGCACCTTGTTCACACAACCCCATCCTTTCCCAAGATGCCTAAGGAATTCCTAAATGGAACAACAAATGCTAGGCTGTTAGAAAATGAGAGGACTATTTTATCAATGTTTTCTTATTTTAATCATAAGACTAAGAGTTAGCTAGAGTTGCTGTTCATCAAAATAGCTGCAGTTCTGCAAGCTAAATTATGAAGTTGAACAGAATTCTTTGTTAAAGACCAAAATTTAAATTACCATGGTTTTGTCACATAAATCTTAGGCCTTCTCCTGTGTTCAGCAATGCTCTTTAAATCTGCCTTGCTATCTAAATCACATAAGGGACATGTTCCAAAGAAACTAATAAGTTCCAAATACTAACATCTAGAATGTGTTAGAAACAGAGCAACAATCTCATTTTCTCTTTCTCTTTAGTAACTATACAGTGTAACACAGATTCTATAAAATAATATCCTGACTAGGTATAACAGCTGCAGTTATGAACCCTAGGAAACTATTGACTCCCATTTGGAGACTTAGAATATAGCTTTTTGGCACAATAAAACACAGGCTAGGCAGTTTTACCACATGTCCTCGGAAACACTGCTCCCTTATTACCTCTCTAGTCGAACAGAAGAGGTCACAGCACAACCCTCTTCTTCAAAATGGCCTTTCATGATGTCCTAGCCAGCCAGCCAGCCTGATCTCTGCGGTCTTCACTCTTTGCTTTTTCCATCCTTTGTTCTCTGCCTCCCACTTCTCCTGCACTATTTCTCCTCTCCAACATCTCAGTTCTGCACTATGTTTGCCTGCATATATTGAAGAACTTATTAAGGCAGGTTGTAAATGCCCCATATCTGCCATTCTACATTTTCCATTTGTCACTGGTGTGAGGATAGGAGCCTCCAAAAGAGGATGTTTTGTGGCAGTCAGCCCTCAAAGGACAGACTAGAGCATTCAGGGAAGTCAGCATGCACAGATGGGGAACCATTTGCAGCAATACCAGCAACCAGAAAAGCAACAGATTCCTGTGGCCTTCCTTTCCCTCCTCTGAAAGAAAAGTCTGGAGATAGAAGAAAGGATTTCTCTGTTTTGTGGTTTCTTTCTGTTTTCAGCAGTCTTGAAAAAAAGAGCAAGAAAATAAGAAAAAAAATACATGCTTCTTGTCAGAAGTATCCAAAAAAAGAACAAAGACATAGTCCTTTTCTGACATGTTACAACACAGGAGTTCAGAGTCATGAAGAAATAAAATAGGATCTGCTAACATCCAGCAAGATCTTACATTTAAACAATGTTTCCAGCTGGAAAAAATATAAACTTAATAGTTAATACTGTAAATATATGAAGACAGTATCTCAGTTAATTGAGAGGGTCAATACAGCAATAAGTCTTTAGTAGTCCGTGTGTCTAGATTATTGTTTCTTTAGGGCAGTGAAGGAGATACTTTGTTGCTTAGAGTGCAAATATTCTTCCCATGACAAAATAGGTACTACTCAGCCAGTGAGGATCTACAGGTTTATGGTAGGAATAATGGCCATATATATATGTGTATATATATATATATATATATATATAAAATGACTCCACACTCTCAAAAACAGGAGCAGAGGACAAATAAATTTTAGCTAAGAGAATCATCTTCTGGAGATAAGCTGGAGTGAGCCCAAATTACTGCTCTGTTGTGTAGGAAGGAAAGGCAGGTCTTCCTAAAAATCCTCCTAATATGTAAACAGTTGGAATTCAAGAGAGGTCTGACCTGTACCTATATGGAACAACATAAAGGGAAAGCCAATGTGTCCATACAGTCCTTCTGGAGCTCTTTAGCATCACAGATTCCAAAGCCCTTACAATACAGCAGAAGCTAAGGGAAAACTCAAATGTAATTTATGCTGCTCAGCACACTAATACCTCCTAGTAAGATTTCTGATCAGAAATCAGGAGCAATTATCTGCCAAAACCAGGCTGGCTCTTTGCTCCATTGCCTCCAGCTTTTACAGACCATTCAGAACCCATTGAGAGTTCCCACAGTAGGACAGGCATGCACCGAGGAAGGACATTCATTTTGCTTTCTGATCTTTGGCAGCATAGATCTGTCGTTCCAGGTCTTAAAACACTGTGCCACTAAGTTCTGTCCGGAATTCTTCTCAGAAAATCAACACTTTCTCCCCGATCCCACCCAAACAACTTGTAAACTCTTTTTTCTATTTTCATAGTAAAGAAAGTACCCTATTTGTGAGACAGTATCTCGTGAAACTTCACTGGCACTCACAAAAAAACATCTTTCAACAAGTTTATCTAACCTCCCTAGCTCACTTGTATGTACACTTAAGCATATACTACTTGTTGTGGGGTGAAAATGAAAGTAAAACTGGTCTTTTTTCTTATCGTGCGGGGTCCGATGGCTGGGCGGGGAGAGACCCCCGCCCGCGTGGGCCAAGAGCGTGCCCAGAGCCAGCGGCAGGGGGGCTGCGGGCGGCGCTGGCGCCCGCGCAGGGTCGGTGGCCCCTTCCTCCCCGCTGTGCTGAGCAGGGCGGCGTGGCTGTCCTTGGGGTTTGGCACTGGCTGCGGCGCTGGGAGTTTCTGGCAGTGCCAGGCGCTGCCGGCTCCGGCCCAGCCCGCCACTGTGGGGGACCCGGCTGGTCGGCGGCGGCGGCTCTCACCACAGGCGGCGGCACCAGCAGCAGCGGGACACGGCGTGGCTCGGCCCGGCGCCATGCAGACGGGCTAGCGGCCAGTGGAGGCCCTTCCCCCGGCGGCGGGGGAGCGGCGGCGGCTCTCGCTGCATGCTCGGCGACCTCGGCTGGGCACCACCATTTTGCTGGCGTGCCCCGGCACTTCCGGTGTTTCCATCGCTTCCGGCTTGTCCCTGCACTTCCATGGGCGCACGAGGCCCTGCTGGGGCGGGCCCCGGGGTGCTGACCATCTAATCACAGGAAAGGCCGGCCCCTACGGGCCATCTACACATGCACAGATCGGGGCCCCCTATAAAAAGGGGAGAGTGGGCGCCATCTTTCTCTTTTGGGCTCCGGAGCTCGTGTGGTAGCATCGCTCTCCCGGCGTGGATTCACCGTGATAGCAGCATTGTCCTCCATCCCCGCGCACGTGGACGGGCTAGCGGCACAGCGGCGACAGCACGGTGTTGGTTCTGTCCGAGGGGGGTGAGCTGTTTCTTTTTCCTTTTCTTTGGGATCATGTTTTCTCGTGATTATTGATTTCCGGAGGGGTGGACTTTCTCTCTCTCGGGATTGCATTTTTCTCGTGATTTTCCTGCGGGGCGGACTTCTTCCTCGGGGGTCATTTTTTTTTCCCTTGTGGTTTTTTTTCTTTCCCCGGGGGCTGGTGGACTGGCGATTATCTGTGGCTATTGCCCAGGTTTAAAGGCCACATCTCTTCCATCAGCACTGAAATCCCTTCCTGGGGGCTGAAGGGATGGGGAGGGGGGCTCGCGGTTTCTAACTGCTTGAGTGTTTTTCTTCAGAAAGCCGAGTGGAGGCTCGCGCTGCTGTAGGTCCTCAGATCGGTCGCGGGCCTTCTCTAATTATCCCAGCGTCTCTTCAGGGCCCAAGAAAGAGACCAGCACTACTCCGGAGCGTTCTCACCCCAACACGGGCCCTGGGAAAGCTTAATTTGTCTGTTTTTTGCACTTTATTGTTGGGTTTTCGGTGTATGTGAAATAAACTGTGATATTTGTGTGTTTTCTTTCTTTCTGGGTGTGTGTGTGACTTCTCTCGGACATGTCTTGTTAGAATCGCTATTTTAAGTGGTAAAACTACAACACTACTTCCTAAGAAAAGTTTTTAAGTAGTTCTTAGAACAGAAATGTATTTCTTGTAATCGCTACAAGTAAATTTCTTTCCTTATTATCAAGCTCATTTATAACAATTTTCATTTCAAGAGTGTGAAGATTTAAATTCTGGCTTTGGAATACACCTGAACAGCTGCTTTGTTACTCCTAATTTAAAGTAAATACAACCCAAATAACCTTAAGCCAATTCTTAGTGAAATGCTACAAGGGAATACCAAGAATTCTCAAACAAAGGTATTGACAAAAAAGCAGGATTTTTCTTTTACAAATCATCAAGTGGAAAGAATTGAAGCCACTTTGATGGTACATCCTTGTACAAACAGGAGTAAAATTCTCAAGACAATAGGAAGTGAAATGAAGTTTAAATATGTAGAGGATGTGGTCTGAACTGAATAAGGGGTTATTTTAAGAACAACTCTTACCAGTATAACTATATTGGACTAAATTTTCTATGTGGCAGTTTTACTCCCTTCCCACAAATACCTATTACTATGAAAACTTACTAACGTGCTGTATGTCTTAAAAATGTTATTATCGGTATCTTAGCTGTAACTATAACCATTGAATGAGGAAATTTAGGTGTGATATTTTACAGCTAATGCAGTCAAATATGTAACAAGAACCATCTTCCCACTAATCATTTTTAATTTGTAAAACTTAGCTAAGTCTTTGAACTTCATTGTAACTTGTGCTACTTGTGTTTGATTGGTTTGTCTAGAGAATAACTAATAATGAGGCACTCATTGTTTTACAATCAGCATGCACAAAACTCTTAATGAATATTTAACTAGCACTTACATTTTCACATTGCATCTTTCGGGGTTTTATGTGGGAAACATTGAGTCCATCAATAACAATATCAAATGGAAGTCGATTTTCCACAAATGTTTGAAAGGCCTCAAATTCCTGAAAGAAATAAATAAACACAGGGGAATAGTATGGTAACAACAAAAAAAGGAATTTCATTCCATTTTTATTAAAAAAAGAAACAAAGCCTAAATTTCTCACTTTTTCTTCACTGATTACACTTCACATCGTTACTTGCATCTTTCCTGAAACTATCTCACCAAAAAAAAACCCCAGACCAAAACAATTTTAAAGCTGTGTTACAATGAATCCTTTCAATAAAACTTCAAACTAAATTACAGCTGAAATACAAAACTTTATAGTCATCCAGATTTTCAAAATTATAATCTAAACTGCACATTTTTATGAAGATACAAGCTATAGTCATTGTCATGCAACAGATGCAAAACAAAACTACCTTACAAATCAGCAGACGGCGACACTACTACTAGTTCTTAACATTTCCAAGTGTAAAGTAAGCATCATACTTAGGTTCTCTGGAAGAATTCTGAAATCTCTGAACGGCATTCAGTATCTAAATAAGCATTCATTTAGAAAGACAGCCCTCCATTTGTGAGTAACACATGGCTTTAAAGCTAGCAAAACAATGAACTTTCTCACTAAGTCAGAAATATAATGCAAACAGCAAACAGCAGCATTTATCCAACCGAATGTGCTTCCAGTCGAAGGAAAACAGCAACTGCTTTAGGTTTGAGGGCCCATGAGAAGAACAGACTACAAAGTCATAATAAAATCTTCAGGAATTTCTCCCTTGATTTTTGAGGAGAGTTTTAGTGGTTTTTTTGCAGACACTTGCATAAGATTTCTACTTCTTGCTTCTGTGACTGTTTTTAATAGGCACAAGAACTCTGTGCCATCCTGGTAGGCAGTGACCTAGTTTCATAAACTACCTTTCAAGTAACAACTAAGACTTATTTATCACTGACAGAGCTTTCACAGACCAAGGCTATAAATTAACTTTCATAGGAACTCAAAACAATTCATATTTCATGCCTTCTGCTTAGGATTCAAAAAGTACTCTTCTAATTTTGCCTTCTCCCACATAGCCATATGGCAACATATGTCTAAATGAAAAACATCCCCATAGCACCCAAACAAAAATGTATACAGCATATACAATTCTTCCTTGGAGAAAGAAATGAAGAGTTTATATGTCCATAAAATACACTGCTATCAGGCAGTAACAGATTATAACCAGCTTCAAATTTAGTCAGAATGCTTATGATAAATTATACTAAGAACAGGGCTACTTGTATTAAGAGTACAGACCAATCAAGTGATATAATGATGCCTCACTCAGATGTTAAAATTTCAGAATAATTTCCAGGTGAAAAAAGATGTACTAGTAAAAAGCACAGTGATAAGAACACAGACAACACAGGGCTCAGCCTAGCACCACAGGAATCAATCACCTTTTATGTGATCTTTCATTTCTCCATGGCTTAAATAAATGTCATTACTGAGAAAGTATAAAAAGCTGGGCAAAGAAATAATCATCTGAAAAATAAATTTTTGGCACTTGTGTTTTCCTTGCCCCCTGCCCCAATCTCAGTGTATTTGCTACAGAAGAATAAATATTCTTACTGCCATCTGACAGGGAGAGAAAAACACAGAAACAAGTCACGAGTAAAGGCAGTGGCAGGGAAGGGGGTGGATAGAAACAAGTGCAAACCCAAAGAACATGGATTCCTGACTTCTGGGCTTATGTCACCCAGGGGACTTCCCATGGTTCAAAATCAGGTGAGTCGTCACTGCAATACTGGATGGTTGTTTGAAATGCAGAAAAGATGACAAGAAGCAAAACACATGCAGACTAAATAAAGGCAAAGTAGAAGAGCTCTGAGACAAAGATGAGTGAAAATGGAAAAGACAAAAGAAAATGGAAGCAGATGAAAAACATGTAAACACTCCTAGAGAGCATTATTTTCCCAGTGCCAACAAATGGCAATATTATTTGAAGTAATACAGTTACAGTCAAGTAGACATTTTTATGAAGTATACTGTAAAAGTAATTTTGTCTTTATGGGCTCAGTTCAATACAAAACAAGCACCATTTTTAAAGTGGTATTCTATGTCAAGCAACAACAGTTACAGAGCAGTTCCCAAAGAGGTGAGTTTTCCCTGATGGGCAGAGCAGACTGCTTTGTCAAGGGAACATTACAACATGAGCTGGGGAAGCAGCAGAGGAGTTCGGTGGGTTTGCGCTCTCCTCTGTCCGCTCTTTGCTTGGCTCTCTTTCCTCTCCCAGCAGGGCTGATGGCATAAGTCTGCTGCCGGGGTTTCTCGGCATTCAC
>VYZS01015579.1:0-66609 GCA_013400695.1 Neodrepanis coruscans
CGGGCGGGCGGCGGCGGCCGGCGGCGCCGGGGACCCCTGGCAGGAGTGCGCGGAGGTGGCGGTGCAGCTGGCGCGCCGCGCCGGGCAGGTGAGAGCCGCGCCGCTCCCGGGATGGGGCCGGGGATCCGACTGCCCCGCACCTGCGTGATCCTTCTCCCTGCGGGGTTTAAGGAAGGGCTGTGCGGGCACAGAGCTGGGCAAGGGGAGGAGGACGGTAGGGCTCGGCACCCGCACAGCCGGGCCGCCTCCGGAGCCCTCGGCTGCTGCCCTTTGCCGTGGGAGGGATGACGGCAGTGGGGCCCCATCCCTCGGGGACGTTTCCCGTGGGGCCCCATCCTTCGGGGGCGCCATCCCTCGGGGGCACCATCCCTTGGGGACTCCATCTCTCGTGGGGCCCCCCAATCCATCGGGGAGGCCCCATCTCTCGAGGCCATTTTACCCGGGGCCCCATCCCCCGGGGCCACCTCCCTTGAGGGCCCGTTCCTCCTGGGGGCCTCATGCCTCGGGGAGTACCCATCCCTCGGGGGGGACCCCCTCCATCCTTCGGGGGCCACTTCCCTGGAGGGCCTCGTCCCTTGGAGAGCTCCATCCCCCAGGTCTACTTCCGTCGAGGGCTGCATCTCTCCGAGCCAGCATTTGTTTTTGAGCAGCCTGTGCAGAGAAAAATAATCGTGTCGTGGAGGTTTAGTCTCGTTATATATAGCAGAGTCTTTGGAGTGACTGAAATTCACAAGCTAGGGACAAATCAGCTGTGTCTTCAGCGAATGTCTATAGTAGCTTGTTTCAGATCCGTGTTTTGACACAGCAGGTTAGTCATCTCAGGAGACGTGCTGGTCCTCCTGTATGCAACAGCAAAACTTCCACCAGGTCTAACAGAGCCAAGAAAGTGGGATCAGCAGATTGTTTGGTTGAGAAATTGGGTAAAACACAGACCTCAGCAACATTTCCCCCATACTTTCTTTCTGCTCTATTTTGAAACATACTTTGTACCTATATTCTGTGATTTGGGGAGCCAAGACCCATAACTTTCTGTCTTGAATCCAAGACCCATAACTTTTCCTTAATACATTATGAAACGTGTTTTCTCCTTAGTAGAAAAGATAAACAAAGCGGAACAGAATGCCAGAGGAGAGGAGACTTGCTTTAATAATGCAGGGACTGAACGGATAATCCAAATCAGGATGACAGGTCATGCTCTCATAGACCCTGGAAACAGGAGTTTCTCCAGCACACTTCTTCTGCCAGCCATTTCACAAGAGAGACACATGACTTGTTCAAACCTCCACACCTTATTTCTCAAAATATCCATTTGTGAAGACAGCTATAACCTTCTCCAGTTGTTTTACTCATCCAGAAAATCACTGCACCTTTTCCTGGAAGAAATAAACATTCCAGAAGATTAATCCTTGAATCTTTGTAGTTCACAGTTTGCCATTGCTACCTTGCAACTGGCAAGAAATGGCTGATTTCCTTAGCAGCTCAAATTTAAACCAGCCAAGGATGTTGTTTAAGTAGGATTGTGGAAACTGTGTATTTATTTTTTTCTTAATTTTGTCATATTAAGAGATCTTTTTTGCAACAAAGGCATTGGAGATCCTTGTGGAAGGAAAGGTGCAGGTAGGGCTGTATCTGTTGTTTAAGTGTCAGTCGGCAAAAGAAGCTAAAGATAAGGACACAACATGCAGTATAACATGGGTTTGATAGGACTTGATTTTTTTGAAAACTGACTGATAAAAATGGGAGTTATTTTGATCACCAAAAATAGCTTTCCACTAGTCAAATTAATCTTTTTCTTCTGCCTTTGTTCTGTCCCTCAGGTGTTTCCACCTTCACCTCCATCCTCAGAAATCTGTTTGCATTCTCTGTCTCCTCAGGTCTGAGTCCTGTCTCCATCCCTACATAAAATTTTGCCATTTAAGCTGTTCTTTTCACAGATTTCACAAAATGTTTTAAGGCAATATATTTCTCAGGACCATGGCTGGTTAGGAAGGGTTGGAATCATTAGAAAGTGTCTACAAGAGCCTTGATGCAGAGTTCAACCTGAAGAAAGGCATGCACTTCAAGATTTTGGATTTCTAGGAGAAGCTCACCAATAATGCAAATTTTCTCGTCTGCCCTTTAGGCTTACAACTTTGGCAAACAACTGTTCGGTTTATATTGCATTATGCTTCGTGGGTGTAAGTAAAAGATAGCTTCTTTCCAACAGATAGGCGTCTATAATCTGTAACAGTTTCATCTAAACCTAAAAGTCACTAAGGAACTGGTTGCTTGACTGTGTGTCAGAGATGATGTTGCTGGAGTAACCTCTATTACCAGGTTAAAATTGTTGCCTCTCTTGCCAGTCCTGTTACTTAGTTCTATTACTTTACGAAATATCACAGAGTCTCATTTAATATACATGGATGTTTCATAATGAGAATGGCCGGGGTTTTGTAATCCTTGTAACTGACCTGCTTTAAAATTATATCTAATTCACTCCGTAAAACTACATGCAATTGCACCTTTCTTTCTTTCTTTCTTTCTTTCTTTCTTTCTTTCTTTCTTTCTTTCTTTCTTTCTTTCTTTCTTTTTCTTTCTTTTTCTTTCTTTCTCTCTTTTTCTCTTTCTCTCTCTCTTTCTCTCTCTCTTTCTCTCTCCCTTTCTCCCTTCCTTCCCTGCCTGCCTTATTTTGTGAGGTACAAAAGCCCTAGAAGAATACCACTAAAAAAATTTTAAAAAAAATACAAAAAGGCAAAATTTACATTGGTATTCTAAAAAGCCAAGATGGTTTTTCCCCCGTGTTTGCTCTCAAGGGATATTGTTAGGCTATTTTCTATGGAAAATGGACAGATTTTTTAGCAGACCAGATTGGAATTGCCTGAATTATTTGCAGGTAATTATGCTTTTTCTCTAGATGTTTGATTGTAGCAGTGAGCAAATATTTCCAGACAATATTGCAAGCAAGTAAATCCATCTCGGAGCTCCCAGAAGTATGTGGTGAGTGCAGGCAGCATGGTGAAATGAAGAATATGACATGGGCTCCCCAGTGTATGTAGCTGTCCTTACAGGTACTCGGGGAGAAGGCCCTCTATCCTCTCCATTCTGCTTTGTATGGCTTAATTTCACAAAGGTGTTAGAAAAAGAAGACTCCAGAACCGTGACTGCACTGAACCCTGGCATCTCCATTTCCCCTGCTCTGTGGCAAGTGAAGGAGGGAGCAAGGACAGCCTGGGTCTCACTCTATGGTCACATGTAGTGATGTAAATGCCCCAAAATGCCCCAGATCAGGGTATTAGGATAAGATCTAGACATGTCCTTATTAAAGGAGAGGCAGCATGGGCTAGAAGTGTTGAGTGACTCTGCTGAATAACCATGCTCCCAAAAATCAGTTGCTTAGAAATTGCTGTAAAATCATTCAAATCTAGGGAAAACCCGTAATACAGTGGTAAAGTATGGTAAAATAGGTTTACAGGTAAATTACAGCATATTGGTTGCCAGTTTCATTGTAAATAGTGATAAGGTGCAATCAGCTGTTTCCATTTCATCAACCTGTAGTTCCTTTGGTCTTCTGCTTGCCTGATGCCTGTTACCTAGAGTGAGATTTGTATGGCGATCCATGCCTGGCTGGAAAGACCAGATAATTGCAGTAGGTATCAAAAAACTTTTTTGTAAGGCTTCTGCAAGGAGAGGAGTCGAGTGATGCTCTCCAAGTACTCTGAGGCACTAAGCTCTAACTCTGTTTGCAGGCAGATGATTTGTCCAACCTAAATTGAATTCTGGACTGTTCTGAGCTATTTGATCACTTTCTAAAGAATAAAAGTTGTTTTGTCAGTTATGCAGGAAATGTGATCTCTATGTGTGGCTCTGACTTGGATTGCATACTGTACAAGCTGGAGTATGCATAGGAGTGCCTTTTGTCAGACCCTTTGTAAGAGGCAAAGAATTAGCAGAGTCAGACCCATCCATTCTGCAGCATCACCTGGTACTGTGGATGAGCCTCTACAGATGCAGTGTCCATTTGTGGCTGGTGACCTCAGCCCAGCATTATGACTTCTCTGTCAAAAGGAGTGCATTCCTCATCTATTCCACTGTATGAAGTTCTGAGCAGTAAAGGCGCTGCAAAAGTAAGAAGAGCAATTAAAATAAAAGATATAAGCATAGCAGTGTTTTTGGAATACACAACTGAGGCAGCTGGAGTGTTTTGCATTTTGCTTTGGACCAAAGAGGAGCCCAAGGGCCCTCCTGGAGCTCTGTTTTTATGCTTCTACAACAAAACCTTCAAGAAAACCACACAGAGCATTGAGGGGAGTAAAAAGATTAAGCGTGGTTAGTATTTTGGTGTACAATAAGGAACTTCAGCAAGACCTCAAACTGAAAAGTATTAGCCTGCCCTCACGAGCTCCGTAAGTAGGCACAAGTGATGTTTTACACCTCACAAAAGAGCAACATTAGTCTGGATACCTTCTGACTAAGGCAACAGTCAGCAATACCCATTACTTGTCAGAACAGTCAGCACACCCTTCAAACATAACATTTTATACTACACGAAAAAGGAGCTCAAACTAAAATTCGTGAATTTCTGTTTCCCTTTCCCATACATAATACAGCAAGACTGTTTTCTTTGGTCACTGAATATTTCTCAGTGGTTTTGAAATACTTTGATCCATGGAAATTTAGCTAAACAATTGGAAAAATAAGTTTTAGAAGATACTTGGAATATTGGTCTAGTTGCTGCTGGTTTTTGGTAATGTAATTCTACACAAGTAAGTGGTGCTTAATTTTTTCTTTGGTTTTTGTAATTTCAAATAATTTATCATTTTCACTGGTTAAAACAGTGTCATCTCCTTTTGCAGTCTACCCCTTTATCTTTTTTTTAATAAAATGAGGAAAAAACAAAACAAAATTAAAAAAAAAAAACAAAAAAAAACAGAAGAAAAATGGGAAAAAGCTTTCATTAACTGTTTTCCCATATGTGGATTTACACTTGATGTGGTTTAGTTCAGAGTTTGTAACAGTAACACCCTTGAGAATGAGATAAAGACTTTTCCAGAAGAGAGTCCAGGTTAAGGTCACTGGTTTCATATCTGGAGAAAAAGTCTATAAATTTTTGTTTTTGTTAAATACTTAGCAGTTCTTTGGGAACTAGTGGGTAGTCAGCATTTCAAGTTCCAAAAACCCACGAGAAAAAATAAACTGTGTGTCTTTGGTGGCAAAATAAGAAACCAATGGAGTTTGCCTTATTGCATTTCTTTTAAAGTAAGACAGCTGTGGGGCATTGGCCCTCTAAATTAAAAAAAAAAAAGAAATTTTAGGAGAAAAGGGGTTTCTGTGAAGAAATTCCTGAGCCTAAAGGCTTTTTCTTATCTTGCATGTATTTTTTGTAATTTTCTAAGTCATGAGGACTGCTATCCTTTTATTTCATTAGTTGTATCCCATTCATCCATCCTCTTATGAACTGTCAAGAGAGGTTCTTCAACAGTGATTCAAAATGCCATGTTCCCAAAGAATACTCATTAGTTCGGAAGGATTTTTCACTGAAAGAATTAGAACAGCCTCTGGTAGAATTAGGCCTACAGCTGTTTTTCAGGATTAGCTGTATTTTTTAAGTAAATATATTATTATAGTGTACACAGGCTGAATGCTCTACAAATCTGATTTATGAACTTCTGTTTCAGATTATTAGGAAAGCTCTCACAGAGGAAAAACAAGTGTCCACGAAGACATCTGCGGCAGATCTTGTGACAGAAACTGATCATTTTGTGGAAAATTTAATTATTTCTGTTCTGAAAGAAAAATTTCCCTCCCACAGGTGAGTGGCTATAGAAGGAAACTATCAATGACCTTTATTGGCCTTTAAGTGTAGCATATCTGACTAGCATTTAAAGGGAATTTTAAAAATCTGTGTATCTTTCTTACATATTAACTTTACATATTAAAGTTGGGCATTTTAATAGGATGCCTATTTTTAAAGAAGTTCCTGTTCCCTTTCCCTAAACTTAATACTTTATATTCTCTAGTATTTCTGTTTCTTAATATATACGTTTAATAGCAATGTTTCCCCTGTAGGGATATCACGTGTGAAGGTTTCATATGGATCTCCATGATTTTCAGAATACTGATCTGTTCCCTATTGTGTAAGAATTATGCTGAGGTTATCTATAAAATTATAGCTGAACTGTATGATAGCAAAAGTCTGCAGGCCTTTCCTTCACTTCCTTTTGCTGTCATACATACATGTTTGCCAGGTCAGGACAAGTGTCATGTTTAATCACATTTACCTTGTGTTCTATAGAAGCCCAAAATCTGTGAGAAGCAGGGTTGTTTATCATTGTGATTTGATGCCTATACATAAACAAGGGTTATAAATTACTACATGTGGTGTAAACCCAAGGTTTAAAAATTAGATCAAATTGTTGACTCTTTTTGAATTACTACGGTCAACTTGAAAATAACAACTCTCAGCACATGCACAGGTTAGAGAGAGGTTTTGTGTTAGCTGCCCAGCTTTGCTTTGATGCAGAGACTCTACAATTGATTTCTACATTTGATTTAAGTCCACAAGGATAAACTACATCTTCCTTCAGAGCCAGTGCATATCCTGTTAATACTGTATGACTTCCTTCTAAGTGTGTGCATCCCTGGTAGTGATGAGCTTTCCTTTCTAGTGCTGTGCAGAAATCAACAAAGATCAAAAGCTGGAGGGCTCAGCTCCTAATCTGATTGTCGGCAATGCTGCTGCTGGGCAAAAAAACCACCACCATAAGAAGGAGCAGAAAGAGTATTTTATACTAAATATTGTTTTCTAAATACATGTTGTGTGTGATGGCATATTGAAGCAGTGCTGTACAGCACCATGGGGGGTTCTTGGCTGCGATTCACGAAAGAGTATCAGGCTTTACAAGCCTGTTATTTGTTTAATATTCCTTCTACTATTGCTGGCTGTGCTCTTTTCTCATCTCTACCCTTATGTTAGATTTTTTTTTTCCTTCAACAATCTGGCAGAGAAAATAAAACATACACGTTTCACATAAAATGAGAATCGTCAGAAGCATTTGGGTTATTCAGGATGGAAACAAAAGTTTTAAGGTCAACATAGACCTAGGAACTGAAAAATCCCTGGCTCTATCCACTCCTTACAATCAACTTCTGACTTTTTAAGCAAATTAAGGAATTGCTGTTTCTTCATTTTTGTTGATAATGGATGTTGATTTTGGACAGAATTTGTTCAGATTAAAACTAAATTTAATAAGACTAGAATAAAACTCTTGCAATACAATAGCAGTCAAGGATTAAATTAAAGTGCAATGAAAACATTAAAAGATCGTTTAAATTGTATTCAGTCTTTCCCCTCACCTGGCTGTTGAAAGCAGCAATGCAAATTTCTGTTATTTCTTTTTCTAAATCATCTTGGTTCTTATGTTCTGAATCCAAAAAAAATAAATACTTTGGGAGTTCAAGAGCTCTTACTAGAATCTGTGCCATTTGCACTATGGCAGTGATGAGTCTTGACGTATTGGAAATGTACTCAGAAGTAAAGAGAAGTATTAGGAGAATGTGTTCAAAAGGCAGTTCTGTCTCATGTTTCTTTTTAATTTTCTGTTCTTGGTTAAGCGATATGTATCATATTTGTTCATGCTTCACTCAAGTTTTCATCTTTGCTCACTTTTAGTACTCTAATATGCTCCAAGTGCATCTTTTCAATGGGATATTTTTCCTGATAGTTGTGGGTAGGCACAGCTAGAATCCCAGGGACTACTGGTTGAAACAGGCTATCCTACTATTTATTTGAGTTACTGTTACCCAAGAATCTTTCATATTACTTGTGGCCTTAATTCTGTAGACATTAAAACCAGGACACAGAGGTCAAAGAGGGTGACATCCAGCTTCCCAGTTTTCTGTCCTCAGACCCCCATAAGGGATTAGGTGAGGGACAGCTGCAGTTTAAACCTCCTGCACTTGACTGGGTATCACTCCTGCAGCAGTTTTTGCTGTTACACAGTTTCCCTGCTTTTCCAGCAATGAATTTCAGAGTGGCAGTATGGTATGAACAGATGTACTCTCAGGCTTGGCTAGAATTACTAGACTCATTTTCAGTGGGAGTAAACTGTAATCCAGATTTGAAGAGAGGTCAGCAGAGCTGGCAGGCTGGCATATTAAATTAACTATTTTAATAAGATGAATACTCCTCCCACTTCTCAAGCTGTTCCTAAAATCTGGTCTCCAGTACTTCACGCTGAGTGTTTTGCTTAGTTTGCAGGTTTTTACAGGACACAGAGTAACACATCTGATGTTGAACTTGAGGGACTCTTACAGTTCCCAGTACTGTAAAGCAACAGGGGCTTTTTTTTTTTTTTTAACTTTCAGCCCGGATTTCATAAAACCTGCACCTAATTTTTCCTACATTTTGGAAAAACTGCCCTTGAGCGTGAAGACTTAATCAATGGCACTGCTGTGCCCCAGTTTCACGTTAGCACTTTTGAACTCGAGGGCTGCAGCATCACACCCCCATTGTAAGGGAAAGGTGAGGGACAGGCTTAAAATACTTGAGGGCAAATCACCTTACATAGAAATACTCCTGTCTTTAAAGAGGTTCTCATTTCACCTTCTTTGCCTGACAAGACAATGGCTGCAGTTCAGGCTCTGGCTGGGGGAGCTGTCAGAGTGTTGGAGCAGAGGCTTAGCTTACATGGAAGATGGACAATCTGAAATGGGGTGTAAACTTTTTCATCTACAAGATGAGCCTCCTCTACACCCAGCGGTGCAGACAAAGTGCATGGTTGGGTTTAGGCACTAATTACAGGATTCATAAAAGCAGTAGTCAAATGATACAGCACCAGCAAGACAAAATAATGGAAGATATAGAGCAAGGAGTCTGAAAAGTGTTATGTTATACTAAGAATTTCAAACACTTGTTCAAGTCTTTCTTGTTTCTCAGTTACGCTCTAGCACTTTGTCTTTCAGGTGTTACCTTTAATGGAGATGAAAGTAGTAATAAACCCTTCCTAATTCTGTTTTCATACCGACTGAGGTCCATAATGCCATCAAAATAGTCTGTTTCTACAGAGGTCAAGGCAGAATAACATTGGAAAAATGTAAGAAGTCTCCTCCTGTGCTGTCTGCAGACCATTTTAAGCTCATGGTTGGAAGTGTTATCTGGAATTTTGCAGTACGTGTTGAAGACACAAAAGAAAATAGCTGCAGCTCTAGTCCTAGGGAGGCAACTATTTCTTCAGAAGACATTTTCTCTTTATTTTATCCACTTTTTTCTCTTTGTGTCTTTGAGGTCAGATTTTTGTCTTCAGGCATTTGCAGGAACTCTGAATACCGCGACCAGTCGTTCAAATGTGAAACCACCATCGAGATTCAGTACTAGCAGTTGGATTCTACTCCTTCTGTATATATAGGACTTTATGAAAATCAGTGAGAGTAGCACCTGCACATCTCTTAAAGAAAGAGACCCTCGGCAGTTTGTGGGAGAGCAGGGATAATTAAGGTCAACAGGAAATATGCCAGAACTGGATGTTTGTTTCCCAGGGAAAAAGAAAAAAACTGCTGAAAGAAACTGGTTCAGAACAACAGAAGAGAAGATGACCTCAGATTTCATTTTGTGCCTTGTGCATCCAAACAACAAACAAACAAAAAATAATAATTTGTTGATTTTTTTCTGGGTCATGGGAAAAAGAAAGTTCAGCTTTGTAAAGCTTTTAATTTCCTGAGCCAGACTGCTGTAAAAAATTTGAGTAGGAGCGAGATTGTGGATTTTCTAAGAGTGCATTATTTCCTGCTGACTAAATTTGACTGCAGAAGAGAAGGAGGTACAGTTTGCAGTTTATATTACTTACTGCAAGAGACAGGCCTAACCCATAAAATTGTATTCTGCATTAAAAAAACCTCCTTCTAGAATTTCAGGGGTGCCAGTTGAGATCCATTTCTGCATTCATTTTCATGAATTTTCTTAATGGCATATTGGGAAAGTGAACATAAATAGAGTTCTTTTTTACCATGTAAAATAGTATGCTAGAATTCTCTAAAGCCATACTCTCTGCTATTTGAGAACTCTCCCTCAAAGTCTCAATGAAAATTCCCAATTCCTACATTAAAAAGGCAATATGTGGCTTATATATACATTTATACAAAAATATATAGAGAGAGAAATTATCTCTTAAAAAACTGAAAGAATGAGTTGTACTTTCCAAGTCATATATCTAAACTAATGTTCTGGGATACTTGTTTTTCCTCGTACCAAATGCAGGTTTATTGCAGAAGAATCCACTGCTGCAGGTTCAAAATGTGTCCTCACCGACAGTCCAACCTGGATTATTGACCCTGTTGATGGAACGTGCAACTTTGTGCACAGGTAAATGGGCACTGAACTGGGAAACACATCAGAAACCGAAACAGAGCTTCTCACAAATCCACCCCTTCCTCTTAAAGGTGCTTCACCATGTAGGTTTGTTCCTTTGACTCATAAGTAGGAGTCATCCCTTTATCTCTTTCTACCTCGGGTGGTATATCTGAGGGAAGCTGTGTTTGTGCTGGAGAGAGCTCTACAGTGTTATCTGAAGGTAAGCTGAAGTTTCTGCTGATTGCCTAATGACCCAAAGCTCTTGACTCACAGCTCCTTTATATGTGTAACCACATGTTAACGTGCAGAGACTTGAGCTGAACTGGAGGAACAAGGCTGTGCTATGATGACACTTGGCCTAATGCCTTGTGTGGTTTTTACACATTCCTGGTAGGAGTGGTGTTTTCTCCCTTTCAAACACAAACAGTTCATTTTTTCCTGAGAAGTACAACCATTGCACGTATTTAGAGTAAAGCTGAAAACTAAGTTATGCAGAGAAACTGGTTTTACATTTCTAAAGCACCTCTGCAAAAAAATGAAGTCTAGGGGTGATTACTGCAAAAATTAAGACTTTTGATTCATCATTTGAGTTCCAGGAGTTGTAAGCTAGTGAATATTTGTAGTATTTCTAATTGAAACCCTTCAATATGCTCTGCCTTATTGTTAGTGTCTTAAAATACCTGCAGTTGATGCAATCACACAGAATTCAAGGGCAGGGGAGGGGAGAGTGTCATGTAATGATGTTTCATGCAATTAAGTGAAATTTCCTCTTTCTAGCAATATTTTTTTGACTTTTGAAGCCCTTTTTAAAGCATGTCTTTAAGAAATTATTTTCTTTCATTGTTTAAAATGCAGTAATTGTACTGTAGTCAAAAGGACTGAATTAAATAAGTGACTTATCACTTGGAAAAAAGTGAGCATAGAGGAACTGGTTTCTTTTTATATTAATGTCAGGAGCAGGGTATCTCCGTGCTCTTAATTGCTGTGTCAGATGCTGTCTCAGATGCATAATTTGAACAAAATGTGCTCTTAAAAGCGATGACTTGTTATAACATTAGTGGTTTTATACTGGATAACTCAATTACTCTGAAGCAGAAAAATCACTAAAATATGCAACATGTTTAGAATAAAAATTATTATGTCTTCATGTGTTTATTTCTTGCCTTCTCCAATGTTAAGTTACATTTTTAAAGGAACGATTAAAGAGGCTGACAAAGGAGTAGTACAGTGTCAAGTGCATTTTGACACAAGTGACCTCACAGAGCTCCATGCGGGGTTTTTTTGCCTGAGGGAGTTGCATAAGGAGTAAGTTGAGAGATTTTTTCATCACTAATACTTCATTTCTTGTTTTTCACAGATTTCCAACAGTGGCAGTGAGCATTGGATTTGCTGTTAACAAAGAGGTATGAAGTATGCTCTTTAAGATGGGCACCTGAGAGTTGTCTAGAAGCCTCAAAACCATGTGGGAACTTAAAATAAAAGAAAATTTAAAAAAAAATCAGCCACTACTCAAGTTTTTCCATGCTTTTTAAATGCATCTGATCATACTCTACTCATCTAAAATCTTAGTCCTGCAAAGTTTGCTTAAGCAAACTGTCAATTAAAAGAGATTTCTTATGAATTACTATAGATATTATAGGATTTATATGGAGAAAAAGGGAGTACTGGTGTGAGCAGGGTTTTATTAGACAAAAATCATAATAAGTTGAATATAGTGCTGCCTCTTCAAAATTTAAAGATATCTCCCAGTGTTCTTCTGTTGTTATTATTATTATTATTGCTTCTTTTCAGCTAGCACTACCTGTGAAAGCTAACTCCTGCTATGAGTGAGTCAATTTAGACCTGATTTTATGAAGAGTGCAAAATTATGGGCCTAGTTCATTTAGTCTACCTTTGTATTTTTCTTAACATAGTAAAATATCTATATTTACCACATGAGAGCTTGATTACGGCAAGGGTGGGCAACTACCTAGAATCCATATGTGCCATTTTTTTTTGGTTCTTGGTTATCCTAATTCATGCTAATGCCAGATGTAGTGCTCCAGATGTTGCCAGTTTACAGTTTGATATATATACAGGATAACTAGTATTGAAATTGCCAAGAAATGTGCTTCTTCAACCCTAATTCAACAATCTTAAATATATGTATAGCTTTAAGTGAGGCCAGCAAGAATTCTCTGCAGTAACAGCCTAGTTTTCAGATCTTCTAGTATCTCTTACTGATTTAAACAGAATAATGTTGTGTACTTCTCTGGTTAGACTTTTCAAACATAGAAACTGCAGAGAAACACTTCCATGCTTTTCTGAAATTTATTCATTCCCAGAGGTCCTTTTGAATACTACCTATTATTACCAGACAGTTTTCTCTAATATTTATGTTTTCTAGAACACCATCATGATTTTGATGCTTGCATATTTTGGGTTGTGTAAGCTAAACAAAGCTGAAACAAAAATGAAGAATGATGTTAAATCTCCCTCTGTAAACAAATAGGAAAAGCAGAAAAAAGTAGTAAACTGAAAAGGAGCCAAAGTACACACAGGGGAACTGGCCTGAATATAAGCTTTGAACACTATTGAAGAAATTCCTGCAGATGTCTTCAGGGAAAGAGTCTATTAATAGTGTGTTCCTCAAAAAAAAAAAAAAAGTGGTTTAGGTGGGACCTCAGGGTAGGGAGTGAGGACAGTCTATTCCCTTTGAATTGTCTCTGGTGAACACTGAGCACAGCAGGAAAGGATTTGGAGTCTAGAATATCTGAGGTGTTTTCTTGACCTTGTTGCCAACTTCGGGCACCTTGGGCAGGTCACGTTATTTTTGTGTACCTGTCCATCCCTTAATTAAATAATGCTAATAGTACTTATCTAGGGGTGATTTTCAGAGTTGACCCTCAAAGTCTGTAAAATGCTTTAAAATCTTTCGGTGAAATCTATTACCGTAATGGAAATTCGAAATACCAAGGGTCAAATTCTGACCCTCTTCTCAATGGTAAAGAGAATCTCCCATAAAAATCCCAGTGTTGCACATCTTTCATTGATGGTCGCAATGTTTTGTTTTTCTGGCCAAACTCCTTCTCTTGGAGTCCTGTGACTTCAAGAGATTCTCACTTCTATGTGTAGACAAAAGAATTTTGCAGAGAAGCATTTGAACAAGTGACCAGAGTGTACTTGCTTTGGTTGAAAAGGTGGGCACATTAAATGCACCAGGAAAGCTGAAGTGTATATAAAAACTGCTGTTAATAAACAGCGTGCCATGACTTCTGATTTAGGTCCCTGATTGATCTTGGGGCCACAAATCTTCAGGGTCCAGCCAGTCAGTCGGATTACTTCTAGGTGTAACTGCTCACCAGTGAAAGCAAAGCATTCAGAATCTTGCCTTAGAGGACTTGCATATTTTCAGTAAAGACATACAATTTAATTTGAAATCAGCTTAGCATTTTATCCATTCCAATGTGAACAGAAACAAGCTGCAAGTAAGAGTTTAGAGGATCAGGAACACATTGCATTAACTTCTCGATATAAACTGAATTTTATATTACATATCTCAGTATCACAGTAGTAGTAAAATTATTCCAGTTTATTAGCGTCAATATAATATTTGATTATGTGTACCAATTAAAATATTGCTGATCTTTCTGCCATTAGTAGTTGTTTATATTTATGATGAGTAATTTGAGTTGCATTCATTTCTTTCCTTTTCAAAATCTTAAAGCTTGAATTTGGTGTAATTTACCACTGCACTGAAGAACGATTATACACTGGTAGAAGAGGTCAAGGGGCATTTTGTAATGACAAAAGGCTTCAGGTATCAAAAGAGACAGGTTGGTCTAGATTTTGTTAGAACTCTAAAAGGAATATGTTAATTTTGTTTCAGAGTTGTTGCAAATCATCATTAGGATAATGAACGTCATTATCCTGATGGAAAGTATTTCACCTGCATGATAATTTTGTTGTTTTGTGTTTGTTTTTTTCTGAAAAATCACAACTTTCCTCCATTTCTTTTTAAAATATACATCTGAATATGAACTATTTAAACAATCCTAAACTATTTTGCTTCACAACTATTGTTTAAAATAAGGAAGAATGTGTAGATTCACCAGTTTCATTCCAGCTGTACACTGGCATAACTTTTTATAAGCAAGATGCAATGGGAATGGTGAATCAAATTCAGAGTACTGTGGTGGCTGTCATTCACCTAATTTCCAGTAAAATTGTATGTCACAAAGTGTATTATGTCTGTAGGTGCTAACAGCAAACTAAAGGATGCATGCTTCATTAGGGGTTCTTTAACAGCTTGCTGTTATCTGTGAGGTATGTTTCAATGTACAAAGAGCCAGCAGCATTTTGTTAACACTTTAATGAAATTCTTTTATTGGTAAACCAAGTCATAGATCTATCTGTTTACCTAATGATAATAGATAATGATAATCTGATATGTGTAGAAGTTTTCTTGTAACCCATCAAAACGCAGAGGAGAGCATAACACTCAGTTGTAAGTGGAAGCAGACATATGCCAAAAATGTATGACATAGTACGCTGGGGTTGGCAAAAATTTCACTCCAAAGAGATTTCATGGGCTCAAAACACAGTAAATTCAGGCAATTTAACATACAGATTTCTTAGTGCCTGAAGTAGACCTCGTATCCAGATTTCCATGACGTTTGGGAAGCTTGGCTATTCACCTAAATTAATAGTGAGCTGGGATCTCCCTATTTGGAGAGAGGGAGCAAATTGTAAAGCCAATGACCCTTAAGATTTTAATAGCTGTTTATACATCACATTTTTGTCAGTGCTGAAATATCTTATATTCCACAAAAGCCCATGCTGGCAGAGATTTTTACCAATAACTTGGAGTGCACCCAGCTGGGCTGGATGAACCACTGTGAAATGGGCTCACTTGCTTTTGCAGTCAGAGTTCTGGCTTGCAGTTGAGCAAGGAATAATTTTGGCACATGTCACTTCTGTCTTCCTCTCTCTGGACATCCAGTGTATGTGGGTGTCTAGAGCCCAGCAAGGGAAGTAGACCTTCTGCCCTTCCAAATGCTTTGAAATTTTCTTTTGTTTTGAGATACATAATTTGGTGATGGGAAATTTTCACCGGTGAAGCTGGATCTACTTTAGTCTCACTTCTGTTGATGTTTTTGGTATTTTAAATCACAGTTGCTCTGTAAGTGCTGTGGCTTCAGTGAAGAGAGACTGTGGAGGAGAGACTGTGTTTCCCTATATCTACCGCTGGAACTGAAGTGGCCATGATGTGTTTGAGACCTAAGCTGTCATGTTACTTCTTGCCTTTTGTTTTCTGGAAATTGACTGTTGTACAACATTGGTCTATACTTTCATTGTTCAGATTTAATCATCTGAAATCACAGCACAGGCAAACACTGTTCTTTGTCAATGCCTGATTTTGTAGTGGTCTGGGGTGGGACTCAAAGCAGTTAGGATACACTTAAATGAAGGATCCATCTTCCCTTTGATCATGAGTGATACTTTCTTCTCATGCTTAGATTCATGTTGGGCCTTACATATGCTAATATAATATATGCTAAATATATCTTTTTTAACCTTCTGTGGTCAACAGAATTGGTCTTGTCCTGTAAATCTATACATATCACTGTTAAATCTCTTTTACCAAGCCAGCTTATTTTTTTTGCCTCTGTCAGAATGACAAGTAGTCAGTAACTTTTACCTTATATCTTGAATATCTGAAATCCCACTGAATTTTGTGATCAGCCACCTCCTTTTCCTAAGCAGAGGCCTCCCT
The DNA here is from genome assembly GCA_013400695.1 of Neodrepanis coruscans. Lineage (NCBI taxonomy): Eukaryota > Metazoa > Chordata > Aves > Passeriformes > Philepittidae > Neodrepanis > Neodrepanis coruscans. The sequence goes on from VYZS01015579.1 coordinate 16,080, forward strand.
CTTACTTCTCTTAGTCTCCTCATGCAACTTCTACCTGTGGCATAGATGAAAATGGAAAAGATCCATATATGCATTAGAAATATATTTAATAACTCAAAAGAACAGCTCTCTTAGTCATGACCTAAGTATGACTGGTTTGGTGTGACTGCTTGGTGCATTTCAGCAATGAGGTGTGCATTAGATGTTCTCTAATTATAAATTGAGTCTGTTATGCAAAATAATCTAAGGCAGATTGCTTTCACCATCCAGAGTTTTCAGTAGTGACTAAACAACAAATACCCTACAGCCTGCCAGGATTTGTGTTTGTATCTTTGAATGCAGTAATTTAAAAAGCAGTTGTTAAATCTATGTTCCTACTTTAAGATTTCCTATGTTACACCCTGTAACTTTTAATCTAATTGCATACCTGTTACTCACCACATTGCTTGAATCCATAATGTTCATCTCCAGTAGTAAATTCATTGGCAACCCACTTAATTAAAAGCCTTACTCCAGCCTAATTTGCTTTTGACAACCTCCTTGCTACTTCTGCTGAGAATTTTCAGCTTATGCAATTAGCTGTAATAACCAGGTAGACATTCCCTGTCTGAATTAATGCCTTGCCTTTAACCCAGGGTAGAAGGTAACACCTGATGTTGGGCATAGCCTAGTTAGTAAGTAATCAACCACTAAACTTTTGAGTGTTGTCATTTCTTTAACACCTCCAAGTTCAGCTGGCACAGCAGAAGCAGGGACACTTGGCATTTGATCAGCCATCTCCACCTGCAGTGGCATATGCTTGTTATAGACTGGCAATATTCAGAACTCATGTGAGGAATACTTCAACACTTTTCAAGTCACTGTGAGTCTCTCCTTTGACTGTGCATAAGGCTGGTATCTTCACCTGCTCTAGGTCAGAATTGCCCCTGCTGAGCACAAGACAAATAGAACATTAATATATTATTATGAATAAAGATACTGTTTTAGTTTATGATAAGAAGGGATTTCTTTCAGTCATAAGGCATCTTCAGTCATTGAAATGTTGGAATGAGCTATTACTGGGTGACTGCTTGTTTAGGCAGAAACTTTCTTTTCCTCTTACTGTGTTAATAAATTACATTAAAATTCTCTATTCAAGAACCATCCTGTTTTCAAATGTGAACAGATTAGCATCATTAATAGTTACTAGGTCACTGAATTATTTTTAGTTGACTGCTAATGTTAGTGAATTTGTCAAAAGGTCAATGAAATGAAACAATATATGGAAAGAGAAGAAATGTAAGAATGCATTCGTGGTTTTAATCTTCCTGTTCTTTTTTTCCCTGTTTTAAAGTGTGTTTTGATCAGACTATTTGATACAAGATACCTATTTTTGCTTGAATCTTTATGCGAAGTTGTCACATATGCTATGAATGAGTTTGGGGTAAAAAAAGGGACATGAAAATTATTTTTGTGTGAAAAGACCATTAGTGTTTAATTTAAAAATGAATTTACAGATCCTACCTGGAAGCTGTTGAATTAATGGAAACATCTCCCTGCCATTGCAGATATCTCGAAGGCCTTAATTTTAACAGAAATTGGTCCAAAACGTGACCCTGCAACTTTGAAATTGTTCCTTGGTAACATTGAACGATTGCTCAAGGCCCAAGCACATGGGTAAGATATTTTACAATATGCGTCTCGCATTTGTGATGAAACAGTCACTACAAAGTTTATATAGTCATTATAGTTTAATGTACATTTTGTGATCTCAACACACAGTTTGAAATCAAAGGTATTTTCTGCTTTGTGTCCCTGTTTCTCCTTCTCCTGGGGTTTAGGGTCCGTGTCATTGGGAGCTCGACCCTGGCTCTGTGCCACTTAGCGTCCGGCGCGGCAGACGCCTATTACCAGTTTGGATTGCACTGCTGGGACCTGGCAGCGGCCACTGTCATCATTAGAGAGGCAGGTGGCACTGTGATAGACACTTCAGGTGAGCATATCCTTGTTCTCATTCTCTTTTGGGGGACTTTAAGTAGCTACTTCAGGGCAACTTCTGTTACCTTAGTGCAGTCCTTTCCCCCCTGGCTCTTGACACATTTCTATGAATATTCTGTAGAAACATCTGTTCTCTCTACTTCACTCTGGCTGGTTATTCAGAACTCTCGGATGCAGTTCCAGCATGGGGTTTCATCACATCAGAGGTCTCCTGAGTCAGACTGTATTTCCATGACTTTGAGTAATTCCTTTAAAACATCATACTTAGAGTGAAGAACCAGCCCAGGAGATTGGTAGGTGTGCTCAGACTCCAAACACATTTCAACAGAGACAACCTCCCAGAAAAGAAGGACTCTGAGATGCAAGTCTGAACATACATGACTTAAAACTAGTCAGAGGGAGTAAAGGACATCACAGTCTCCAGACTATTACATTGTTCATTTAGATGGTACAAGTCTCAGAGTAATGCTTTACTGGTGGCCAGTACCTGGATACTGTCAAAAGATCTGGTGGATTAAGAAGGGCATGCTGAATTAACTAATTTCTGTCCTACTCCTTCTTGTTGCTAGAAGGTAGTAGTGCATTTATTGTTAGATACTGAAAAAATCCACGCATTCGCTGCCTCTCTTGCATAATTTGGCTCTGTATCTAGAATTTTCTAAAAGAATTTTAGAATTTTTTTTGCTGGAGATTTCCAGATAGGCATTGCTGAATTAGGTTGTCTTTCCCACCCCAAAAGGAGCTATGTATAAAGTTGTTTCAGTGTTTCAGAACCTATCTAATCACAGCATGACTTATATTTCAGACACGTCTCATTAATCCTCTTGTCCTCAGGGGGACCTCTGGATCTTATGTCCTGCCGAGTGATTGCCGCGGGCACCAGAGAGATGGCCATGTTCATAGCTCAGGAAATACAAACTATTCACTACAGACGGGATGACGAAAATTAAATACCTACAGCATGGAGTTTGCCCTCCTGAACTATGTAACTTTTGCAAGATGGGTGGCTTAAAGGGTACGTGATTGCAGCAGGATGATTTCTGTGGAGATTTTCTGTGTCAGATATTTTTTATAAATTTATTACGATGTGGGAAGGCAGAGGGAGATTTTTAAACCTCTAAGAATCGTGTTTCCTTTTTAATATGTATCTCTTTCAGCAGTATCTTTTTTATAAGATAGCGTATTTTACTTGTAGTAAATTAGTCTCAAAATTAAATTGTAATTTCATATCTGTGGGGCTGATATTTAGTCTTTTGTACCATGCAGCTAAAAATGGAACTTTATTTTTACAGATGCAGATCTCAGGTAAATGAGCTTTAGGACTGTAGTGAAGGACGAGTAGTTAAGATGTGTGCCTCTAATACCCTTGTTCAGTGATACTTAAGAATGCAATAAAAATGACATTGTTGTTTCCTAACTGCATCATAGCTATATATCCATATATGTACACGTGTGTATGTCTGCGTGTGTGTGTGTGTGCATATGCATACACCTATACATGTATATGCATGTATAAACACACACTCACCCATGTGTGTATGTGTATATATATGGGTATCCTGGATGTTTACAGCAATTTATAGAATGCATAGAAGAAAGCTAATATTGGAAGTTACTTTCAGGTAAAGAGTGTAGGTTACTTCGGTGATTCCAGTCGGGGCTGTCCAAATGGCAAACAGCAGAGCTGATCATGGAAAATGTTTAATTACTTTACAAACTGTCCATCTAGTTTTATCCCTGTGCATGGGGATAAATCATACTGTCCTACAGGCCTCTGTAAGATACTCAAACCTGCAAACACTTACAACCATAGAGTAATTATAGTTAAAAACAAGAATATTGAACTGAAACTGAGTTATTCACAGTATTAACTATGACACACCGTAGGAGGCCAGCAGAATAGAGCATGGTGTCAAAGAGCTGTTGATTTTGGAGAAACTTCAAGCAGAACAGCAGAATTTGGCCCCTTACAGGCTAGTTACTAAAAACATGCACATAAGATACGCTTGAAAAAACTTTTACTCACATGCCCTTCTTCCACAAAGTTGTAATCACACTTCTTGATCAGAAAAACCTGTAAAATCTGTTACATAGATCTTCTAAATACACAGTTGTTCTCTATCCCTGTATCTAGCCAAAGTTATAATTTTGATTTAGCTTATGATTTAAATTATGACCATAGGGAAAATATAATTGTGTCCAGAAAAGTAGTAGATATAAAATCGCTTCTATTTTTCCTTCGAAAATTTAATTAAAAGGTATCTCTTTTTTGCAAGAGTGAAAATTGAATAAAGGAATGAGCCAAAAAAGTTGGTTGAAAATTTAAAATTTTTTTATACACTGCATGTGTAGAATTTGTAAATGTGGTCAGATATCTTCTTAGAACAAACTAAACAGTATTTTTTAAAAATAACCTTGTGTGTGTTTCTGGCAATGAAAAATGTTTCTCACTGAATATAACAAAAGATTCTATGTGAATTCTTGATGCTTTTTTTCACAAGAAATATTGTATTGACTGTGTGAAGAATGTCTAAATCCAACTAATCATTTAAGAGCTGATGGTTCTTACCATAAAACCAATGCTTTCCGTCACAGTGATCAACATTTTGTCACTGCTCCTTTTTACCCCCTCCATCTCTTTGTACCACCCGTTTGGAAATGGAGATTGTAAGCCCTCTGGGGCAGGGACTATAGTACTTTGGCTCTGGGTTTTCACAGTGCTAATAGGATGAGATTCTGGTCCACGACTAGGCACTGAGGTGCTATAACAATACAAATAATAAATACGAATAGGCTCGCTTGTCTCTTGTTCGCTCTCCCCCCACTTTCTGGGCACAGAGGAGATCCGAGTGACAGATGAAGAGCTTGGTGGCACTGCTCTGATCCCAGGGTGCTTAGCCTTGGCAGCCGTGGGAGCAACTGGAGCTTTACTCAGGCTTGTGCTGTGGCTGTAAGCCCTCTAAGGAAGCTTATGCTGGCAGGGAATCAAGTGTGGCGGGAGCTCAGCCCCACTTCATCTGCACCCCCTCGTAACCCAGTCCCTCCCCATTGCTCTGGGAGAGGAGCCTGTATGAGAAGCTGCTTCACAGCTCCAATAAGGTTTCCAAGCAGCTCAGCCCACTTGTACAAAGAAAGTCTTTGACCCAGTTAGGGCCAGTGTGTCCTGACGTCCCAGAGCTCGGCAAAGCAGGGACTTCAGTTGCACACAACAGCAATTTGCAAAGCTAGGAGCCAAGTGTGGTGGGAAGGGAGAGGTGCAGAAACCCATTTCAAAGTTCTCATTTGTGCCTGAGATGCAGTTTGGGTTCTTTATTTGGGCAGTAGTTCAAGTATGTTAAACTGGCAGTGTGTGTGGGGAGCAACAATCCTGTCTCCCCCACCTCCTCTGCCGCCTGTGTGCCAGGAGAAACATTTCTGAACCCTTCCAGGGGACTAGATGAGTGAAGTGATCTGCCTGTAAAGTACCCCAGTAAACAAAAAGAGGATTATTTTCCAGGCAGATCGTTTTCCCAAGCCAATTCAGCCCCTGGCCACCACGAGCAGCTGACTTCAGGCCCCGAAGGGGGCAGTGAGGGGGCACAGCCCCCTTCACAGATGGTGCCATAGTACACCAGTTCAGAGTTTGCAGCAAAATGCAACGTTAAAAATGTTTGACTACACTTATTGTCTGAAATAAACTGTACTGGAGTTTGTTTTCCCATCCTTTCCTTCTTAGTAGCCAAAGGAAACTTTGCTCAGCATACGTGTTCAGCAGCTCTCCCTGTGAGTGCAAGCATTCATTGCACAGTGAGTGCAGCACATTAGCCAGAAACTTAAATCCCCCAAATGCTTGAACATGTGGACACTTCCCTGCCAGCTGTTGTAAAATGGTTCAACTGTTTTCCTCTACATACATTACAGAGTACATAATGGATCCAAGACAGAGGAAGATTTTCTCTGTGGACACTGGCACAAGGAGGCCTGTGCTCTGAAAAGCGGATGCTTCCTCTGTAAGCAAATGATGCTCAGCTTTCTAGACCTATCCCATTTCATGTCTGCATCCCTCACCAGTTCACTGGTGGAGAACATTTTATACCTCCACTCTTGCCGTTTTGTTTTCTAGAACAACTGTCAGCATGTGTCATATGTACTGAAGAACTGATGTTTTCTCCTTGACTATACTAGCTTATGTCACAATATTGAAGAAATATGCATGTATTGGAGCACTTACCTAGGGGTCTGCAGGCAGTATTCTCTATTTCATCTAGAAATCGGTTCCTGTGGACCATGGCTTCAATTAAAGGAATAAAAATATCACTTACTGATAGCCATTCTACTATCAGTATTAGAGCTATGCTATTCCCTCAGCGAGGCTGGATCTGTTCAGTGTCTGCACAGGAGATACGCAAGGGGATCTTTGAATAATGAAATAAGACTTAAGCCACTATATCAAATTAGCACAGACCACACCTTTTTCCTAGAGCTGCTAAGACTCTTCAAATATTTTTTTTTCCTTTATGCTAGTAGGAAAACTATGTACAACTATGAAAACTATGTACAAACTCTGCTTCAATACTGTATCACCAAGACTGAAAATGTAAACTCAGAATTATGGTTCCTACAGCAGCTTCCATTTTACAGTATGTTAAAGTTAAGTCTTTCATAAAACATCTCCCCAATGCCAAGGAGGGCAACAAATCATTCACTAACAGTGGAAGGAGAAATTTCCATTTTCTTTTAATCAGTGCACCAGGCATGACAATAGCACTATAGGATACTGCATTTAATATGCACGCTGTGTTCAAGTAGCAGAAGAACTAATTCTATTCAAAATTCTATTCAATAACTGTTGACACTTAACTCTGGATTTCTGTGGGTTTTGCTCCTCAAGTTTTAATTTTAAAATGCATTACAGTAGTGAGTTTGTACTTATGTCCTTTTCTTCTCATTATATTCATACAGTGAATTACAGAGTGAAATGGACTCGAAATTGAGTGTAACCTTTTTTGTCACAAAGTGGAGAGGACTGTGTTTCACAACACAAGGGAGAAGAATTTTGTATCTCAACACACTAAATGTTACTATTGCAATCACAAAAAAATCATGTGCTATTTCCCTTGTGTACTGCTGTGAAATCCGTGTATACCAACAGTGTTCTGCAGTGCAGCCTGGTAAGAAGATAGTCAGAGAGTTCCTCTTCATACAGGTGGTATGAGAACTGATCAATGATCAGAAGGCCCTTTAATTGCAGTTGCTTTGGTGCAATTGCTGAAATCCATTAAATCATGCTGAATACTTCAGTGCATACCGTAAATATACAGTTCATCCTCTGCACCCTTTTATGCACACTGCCCACTGCATGCTTCAGTGATACCACAACTTACTACAGGGTGCTGCTTCAGTTAGCTACTGGCTTTCAGTTTTACTAGAAGCTTTTTTTTTGTGAATATTCAGGATGATTAAAACTGTTGTTTTCCAATTCACTGAAATAAACAGATTCCAAATTGATGTCTGAGTCCTCCTGAAACACTGGATGAATTGGATCAGTCTGTGGAGTTGTACCTGTTTTCAGGAGAAAAAAAAATTACCCAAAGTCTTATCTTGTAGGCAGAATTTTCTATCCCTTCCTGGGAAGGAAAGCTTCCTCTAGCTCAGCAATGCCTGGTTTGCAATATGGAACATTAATCAGCTCCAAATCAGAATGTTTTCCTCCCCCTAGCAGTTACAGTCAACATCAGTGCTAATGGATATGTGCCAATATTATTTGAAAAAATACTATTCCTATATTTCATACAGTCTGATATTTCAATATTAATGGTGGAACAATAATATTTATATATACATATATATGATGGATTAAAATTCAAAATAAGTTTTTTATTTACAAATCACTTGTGCTAAGGCTCACAAAAATGATCTTAAAATTTCTGAGTGTTTGTATCTCCCAGCCACCTGTCACAATCAAGTATAAAGTGTTAATCAGTGGAAAGAAGAACATCTATTCAGAGATCTTCCCTAAGGTAAAAAGGCTTACATCCATATTTTTCACACAGAAAGATTATGTTCAGTATTAAAGAGGTCAGTAGGGAAGGGATAAACTTTATCACGTTAAGCTGGAAACCTCTTTAAGTGTGAAGGGTCTATGTTCTTTAACAGTGCTTTGCTTTAAGCCAAAAATAGGCAATGGTGGTATTTGAATTCAAAGCTATTTGAGAAAGTAAACCTATATATGACAACGCGCTGTGAGGCGGCAGTCCTTTGAAATACTGTGACATTAGTGGTCTCTTACAAGACCATGAATTGGATATATTCATGGTGGAAATACTGGTTTATTCTACTTTGAAATGAATTAAAGCATTATTAGCCAGGCTGTCAGACAACAGGGAAGTAAAATCAGAATTCCATCACTCTTGTTTGTCCATTGCAATAAGCATCTCTTTGTTTCCCTGAAAAACACAAATGTTCTCTATTACCATGCATTGTTTAATGTTGGTCATGTTGAGCAGTACAACCAGACGATGCCAGTGAGCCAAATTTAAGAAAGTGGGTCCCAAAACCTCTACTAGCACAAGGGGCCACAATTTCAGTGATACTGTGAAGCTCAGGGCGTGGCATGACTGTAACTCAGCAAAATTATCAATTGTCTTTGTACTGAAATAACAGCTAGCAATCTTCTGTGATACTAACATGTACATCCCTCAGGTGGCACATAGTCAGGATTTCTGGAGACACTGGGTGGTTCTAAAGTGTTACTGCAGGTGGTCAGCATGCCTCAGGGTGATGGTTAGCATTTCAGACAACAAATACTTCAATGATTCTTTTCTTGTAAGATATAGTCATTACATATATTTAGAAACTTAGAAATGTAATGTTGGTTTGCTCCAGCCTTGCACCTACTGTAATCATTTGCTATTTGTAAAAGAGATGAGACATGCCACATTAATGGACATATACACATACAGTAAAAAAAAAAAAAAAAAACAACATACAAGGGCTCACCAATTTTTAATACACCATTTCCAATGTTTAGGAGAAAATCAGAAAATCACAATTCAGTTGAGATTTTTTTCCAAGTGTACTGTATTCCTGCACTGTTTCATCTCTACATAAAAGGAGGAAGAATTACTCTTAAAAGGTGTAACCTGACTTCAAAAGAGATTAAGGCCACTTAATTAGGCTAGGATATCCCTCACTGACTTGCTAGTCCATGGTAAATCTGAACCTAAGTGTACATCTGGAAGCAAACAAGACATAGAAGTCTTTCTAATTCATATAGATCTTCTAATAATTGAGACAAAATTTTCTTATCTGTAGTTCTGTCTAAGATATCCTCCTGTAATTATTGTATTGGAAACTAAGAATAATTACTTTTAGATATTTTAAAAAGTCATGGGAAAAATGGGGTTTAGTAACCTACTCTGTCAAGAAAGAAAAGACCTTATTAATTCCTCATATAAGCATGTGCCATTTCAAAGAGTGGTCTTTGCCCGCTGGTATGAGTTGAATTTAAGCTCATCTCCATCACACAAATATTTCATTATAAAAGTGTAATTTAAAGACACAAAAATGTCCATGTTCCATTCTTGTTTATCTTTTGCAATGTTATCCTTTGTCCTTTGGAAACTAGCATTTTATACTGTACCACATACAAGTTAAAGAGTTTCTCATTACTTTTTAACAAGTGCTAGAAGTCAATGATCACAGAAATCAATAGATCAGTATGTAAATTAGAAAAGATTTCATGTACTGTGAAGCTTTCATTTTTAGGTACAGATATATGTTATCAATATTATTATAATAGTAAAAGAAAGTCTGTGCTGTATCTGTACATAACTTTCACATTGTATAGACCTCTCAGTTTAAGCAAATTATGTGATCACATGAACCTTACAATCAGAGAATTAACTAGGTTGGAAAAGACCTCTGAGATCATCGAGTCCATCATTTGACCTAACACCACCTTGTCAACTAGGCTCCAGCACTCAGTGCCACAATCAGTCTCTTCTTAAATACCTCCAGGGACAGTGATTCCACCACCTCCCTGGGCAGCCCATTCTAATGCCCAACCACACACTGTGAAAAACTTCTTCCTGATGTCCAACCTAAACCTCCCCTGACACAGCTTAAGACTGTGTCCTCTTGTCCTGCTGCTGGTTGCCTGGGGGGAGAAGAGACCAAGCCCCACCTGGCTACAACCTCCTTTAGGGCATTTGTAGAGAGCAGTGAGGTCCCCACTGAGCCTTCTCTTCTCAGCAACCCCAGCTCCCTCAGCTGCTCCTTATAGGACTTGTGCTCTAGTCCCTTCGCTGTCCTTGTTGCCCTTCTTTGGACTTGATCCAGCACCTCAACATCCTTCCTAAACTGAGGGGCCCAGAACTGGACACAGTACTCAAGATGCGGCCTCACCAGTGCCAAGTACAAGGTAAGAATCACTTGCCTTGTCCTGCTGGCCTCACTATCCCTGATACAGGCTAGGATGCTGTAATGGTTTGGCTTAAAAAAACCACAGGGGAAGACAAAGAAAAAATAACTCTTTCTCCTGTGCCCACATTTGGCTGGGAGGAGTAGCCAGGTTACCAAGGTTACCCCTGCCTGGGTTTTTTCCCATCAATCCTGGAGACCCACAAGGAATGCTGGGAAGGGGTTGGGATTTTAATCTGCGGGACAGAGCACTGGCCCTCTCTCTTTACCTGGGGACTCTGAAGCTGAAGGCAGGGCATCTCTANGTCCTAAACCAGGACAGATGCCATTGGCCTTCTTGGCCACCTGGACACGCTGCTGGCTCATGTTCAGCTTTGGGTCAGTCAGAACACCCAGGTCCCTTTCTGCCTGGCCACTTTCCAGCCACTCTGTCTCCAGCCTGTTGCACTGCAGGGGGGTTTTGTGGCCAAAGTGCAGGACCCAGTACTTACTATTTCTGTTTCCAAGTTACTGAAGAAGAGACTCAAAAGTAAATCCACTCAGGAGGCAGTATAGTCTAACTTCACACCCCAAAAGGATACTCAGGTAGAATAAACACTACATACGAGTCATAGAAGTGTGCAATTTCATTAAAACCTGCAAACTGTGCATAGCTCTTCCCTTCTCCCCACTGACAAAACTGCAAACCCCAGAGTTTCATTATTATTACAGCTCCTTTGGATTCCACTTCCCATTTATTCCAACAAATCAGACAGTTTATCCTAATATCCAGCCTCACAAATGCGGTCAGGATCCTGAATACACACCCAGGAGTTTAGCTGGCCACCTCCAAGGCAAGCTGATATGATCTGTTTTGAAGAAAAACCTGGGAGAAACCACAATGAGACTTCTCCCCGTAGGATCTCCTTTAAAGCTGAAGCTCTCCCTCATAAACCAGACACACATAAGTCCATGGCACCTGATGAGGTGCGCCTACAAGTGCAGTGAGGACTGGCTGATGTCAATGTGATACCACTTTTTATTGTCTTTTAAATGTTTTTGTGACCTTGAAAGATTCCTAAGCATTGGAAGAAGGCAAATGTCTCTCTTGTCTTCGAGGAGGGCAAGAAGAACCCTGAGAACAACAGAGCAGTAACCCTTACCCGAATCCCTGGGAAGATGACAGAGTAAATAATCCTGGAAACTATTTCAAATCACATTAAGAACAAGAAGGTGACCAGGAACAGTCAGTGGGGATTTGTGAAAGGGAAATCATGCTTAACTGACTTGATAGACTCCTATGGTGTGATGGCTGACTTGGTGATAAGGCGAGCACAGTTGATGTTTACCTTGACTTCAGTTAGGCTTTCAACACTGTCTCCCAAAATATTCTTACAGACAAATTGATAAAGCACAGGCAAGGTAAGTGGACAATGAAGTGCTTTGGAAATTGGCTGAATGGCTGGACTTGGAGGGTTGTGATCAGTGGCACGAAGTCCAGCAGAAACCAGTGTACTGGGTTTGTGTGGCAAGGTTTTGGTAATGACGGGGGGCTACAGGGGTGGCTTCTCTGAGAAGCTGCCAGAAGTTTCCATGTCTGACAGAGTCAATGCCAGTGGGCTCCAGGACTCACCACTGGGCAAGGCCGAGCTCATCAGCAATGGTGGTGGTTACACCTCTGGGATAACAGATTCAAGAAGGAGGAAAAATTACGGCACAGAAGTAGTTGAAGCCAGAGAAGATACAGAGAAGGTCAGCAAACAAGGAGGCAGGGAAGGTGCTCCAGCTACTGGACCTGAGCCCGTAGTGAAGACTATGGTGAGGCAGCTGTGCTCCTACAGCCATGGATATCCACAGAAGAACAGAGACCCACCTGCAGTCCATGGGGTATGCAAGAGCAGCCAGCTGTGACCCCATGGGAATCCTGTGCTGGAGCAGACTCCTGGTAGGATCTGTGGATGCATGGACAGACGAGCCCATAATGGAGCAGGTTTGCTGCCGGCACTTGTGAGAAACACAGGAAACCCATACTGGAGCAGTTCATGAGGAACTGTAGCCTATAGGAAGGACTCATGTTGGAGAAGCTTGTGGAGGACTGTGTTCCATGGGAGGGACCACACACTGGAGCAGGGGAAGCAGTCCTCTCCCCGAGGAGACAGGAGTGACAGAAACAACATGTGGTGAACTGACCGCAGTTCACTCCCCATTCTCCATCCTTGCGCCACTGGTGGGGAGGAGGAGTTAAGCCTGGGAAGGAGGAAGGTGTGGGGGGAGGTGGTTTTAAGACTTGTTTTACTTCTCATAGTATTCTGATTTGATTGAGAATAAATTAAATTATTTGTCTAAAGACTGTTTTGCCCATGATGGTAACTGGTAATTAGTTTCCCCTCACCCAAACCATGAGCTTTTCATTGTGTTTTCTCTCCCCTGCCCAGCTGAGGAGTGGAGTGATAGAAGAGCTTTGGTGGGTACCTGGCATCCAGCCAAGAACAAACTACCATAACAAGTCACTAATGGAATATCTCAAGGGTTGATGCTGTGTTCAGTACTGATTAACTCTCTATTAATGACCTAGGTGATGGGACAGAATTCACCCTCAGCAAGTTTGTAGATCATATAAAACTGGGATGAGTGGCTGATACATCAGATAGTTGTGCTGCCATCCAGAGGAACTTCCATAGGTTGGAAAATGGTCAAACCAGAACTTAATGAAGTTCAGTGAACAGAAATGCCAAGTCCTACATCTGGGGAGGAACAATCCCATGCCTTAGTACTGTACACTTCAGGAGCTGGCAGGCTGGAAAGCAGCTTTGCAAAAAAGACCTGGGGCTCTCAGTGAACAATAAATTGACCATAAGCCTGCAATACATCTTTGTTATAAAGAAGCCTTACAGTGTCCTGGGCTGCTCTAGGAGAAATGTTGCCTACAGGTAAAAGGGGGTGGTCCTACCCCTCTGCTTAACTTTGGTGATGCCACTTCTAAGTGGCTGGGTCTGGTTCTGGGCTCCCCAGTACATGAGAGAGATGGGCATACTGAGCAAATCTTGCAAAGGGTCACAAAGATGATTAAAGGCTTGGAGCATTTGACATAGGAGGGGAAGCTCATGGAGCTGGGATTGTGTTGCCTTGAGCAAAGAAGGCTCAGGAGGATCTTATCCACGTACACAAATACCAGGAAGGAGAAAGTAAAGAAGACAGAGCCAGGTAGTGGTGTCCAATGACAGAACAAAAGGCAGTGGGCACAAAATCAATTATGAGGTCTTGTTTAAATGTGAGAAAAAGTCTGGTTGCTTTTTATCTGAAGGTTTCCCTGAGAGCATATGGAGTCTTCATCCTTGGAGATATCCAAAACCCCACTGGCCCTGAGCAACCTGTTCTAATTGATTCTGCTTTGAGCAGGTGGGTTGGACTAGGCCATCCCCAGAGCTGCATTACAACCTTAGCAATTCTGTGATTCTGCAATCCCACCTCAGTGGCTATTACAGGACCCTTTGACAATACGTTTTCCAAGACACAAAGGAAAAAGAACATCAGCACCATTAGCATAAAGATATTGGCAGTAAAAAACTGCTCTCTGGGATGCCTGGAGATGTAAGCTGATCTTCATTGTTTTACATCTTAAAAAGAGCAAACAGAACAATATGTGGTGGGTAGCCCCAGTAAGTAACCAAAAGACGGAAAAACTCTTCTTTGCAATGCAGTGTGACAGTAATGTGAATGAGCAGTAACTCTCCGCAATTTCAAGTCTGTATTGAAAATCAAGGTGTTCAGGGAACCTTAGGAACCTGCTTTACTTCTGTGGTCCCTCAAAGTCTCACTTTAGGTTTACCTTAGGTAAACCAATACCTTGAGTGAAGCAGAATACTAAAAACAAGCAAAAAAATTCCCCTTCTCCCCTTTCCCAAATAAACAGAGAATAAAGCTCTAATTCATAGAATGTTTTTTGTTGGAGGAGACAAAGATGATCTAGTTCCCATCCCACTGCCATGGGCCAGTGCACCTCCCATTAGACCATGTTTCTCAAAGCCCCATCCAACCTGGCCTTAAACATTTTCAGGGATGGGGCATCCACAACTTCTTTGGGCAACTTGTTCCAGTGCCTCACCACCCTCATAATAAAGAATTTCTTCCTAACATCTGATACAAAATTTCCTCTTTTAGTTTAAAACTATCACACCTTGTCTTTTCACTACAAATCCCCTTTAGGTATTGGAAGTCTCTTTTGTCCTTTAAAATAGGAATTTCAAAAAGAAAACAAAAATCCAAACCCTCAAACAGTAAGATCCTTAATGTGATATCTGAAAATCTGGTTGCATATCTAGCAGAGATGATGTGGCTTCTCCTAAAAAGACTAGACATTTCCTCTATCAGTGTAATGTTAATGATGCCACAGTCTCCTTCAAGCAAGAGATTTTCACTTCCTTATCTTTCCTCTGACCACTATAATTCCTACTGACAAATCATAGGCCTTTATTATCTTCCTACTGGCTTAAAAAATAAAACAGATTGTTTTAAACTGTTCCAGTTCTATGTATACATGGAGAACAGAATTCGCTCTTAACACAGAGCCACCTGCTGACAGCCAAATATATTCATTTCACATTGAATTTGAACTTTTATTTCCAAGAAAACAAGAGTTCTTGGCAATTCTTTTTCTGACTCTTTATCTGTATCAAAGGGATTTGAGGGATAGAAGTTAAAAAGCAGGTCATTAAAAACAAACATAACTATACAGAAACCCTGTTGAATCCTTAAACATTTAAAAATCCACACTGATACTACATGTGATATTAGAGAGAGATGCCATTTGGCAGTTGCCAACATGTTTAAATTTTAATTTTAGATGTGGGCAGGTTTCCATTCATCCTAGCTCTGTTCAGCAGTGAAATGAGCTGCCAAAGCCAGCAGGCAAACAGGACAATGTGACACATGACTGGTGTTCGGTTTAAGAATGACTGGTGGAGCAGCTGCCTCTGAAAGAAACCTTCAAACTGGTCTGTCTTCAGACCAATTATTCAGTTTGCTCTACCTGGGGGCCTTCCAGATGCCTGGGGACATTTCAGATGCCATTACCTGTGCAGGCCTGAAAGGCTATGATGAAACCCCTGCATCTGATTCCTTTTCCAATCCAACAGCCAGTGCATGTGTTGGTGCATTAGATGGCAAGTACATATGATGACTTAAGGCCATGCAAAACAGAAAGTTTGCTGCAAATCCTGGTGACTGTGCTGGTTTACTTCTGCTTGGATTTGTACGAAGAAATGAGGGGCATGTATTCACAAGACCCTGTTTATTTCTTTCTCAGAGAGGTAAGGAAGCAGCTTCCCAAAAACAGATGCAGTTGACCTAGCAACATTTGATCCCTTTCTGCTCTATTTGTCTTGAAATGTCTCTGGTGTAACTAGTAGGCAGCTACCGCCTGGGGCTGCACCAGACTTGCCATCCTGCACCACCTTGAAGCTCAGGGATTGTGGGATTCACCCTACCTGGAGTTCTGTCCACACACAAAGAAAACCTTTCCTGGAGGCTGACTCGGACAGCCTGGCTTGACAACAGAGGGCAGCTCTACTTTGGGTTTGGTTTCTCTGGCCATGCAGCCAGATCCATGCACCTGTGATACCTGCTGGGTGCACACTGGCTGAACAGGAGTTCCCTCATCTATCCCAGTTAGCCGGACAGAGTGAGCAACAGACTTGCTCTGCTCTTCTGGCATTGCTGATGTGCTGCAATACAGAAGCACAAGAGGAGCACTTTATAACCTTGCCCTACGGCTCTCCTTGAACTCCATGAGAAGAATTAATTTCTGGTCATGCATGTCTTACATTAATGCTTGTCAAGCAACATATAGTCACTGCATACTTAAAGCTTCTGCACTTTTAAGAGTATATGTGTTAGGAGAGAAAGACTAAGCACATAATCTAAGACAGAAAGGATTCATTCTGAGGGATCATGGGTCTACATATACACACTATAAGGAGCAAAATGAACTTTCGATACAGATCCAGCATCACAGAAAGGAATATGCTATGCAAAAAAACAATTAGATATGAATATAATTTATATGTGGAAACAGGGTAATGTGCTTCATTAATATTTGCAGAAATAACATGAAATACAACCAATCTCTACAAGGCTGTCCCAGGGACAGCAACAAGTTTTAAACCAAAATGTCAGATTGGCTTAAGAAAGTGTGTCTCAAAGCAGCAGCAAGTAGGCAGTATCTGGCAGATCTCAGCAGAGATGACCAAAGCCTTCACAAGACACCTGCAGCCAAGACCCTTTGAATATTCACTCTGAGCAGATCTAAGCTCCCAGGTCTGCACTCAGCCCAAACTCAGCTTGCTCCAAGACCTTCTCCAGGGACACAGCTCAGAAGACAAACAGAGCACATATTTCAGCCATACCCCTCATCTCTACACTTTCCCTAAAAATTGAATTTAATTGGCATAAAACTCACTGAGTTATAACAGGCTGACCTTTTATCTTGGATTTGCTTATGGCAGTATATTGTGCACATAAAATTATATCTTGATCTCTCCCCCATTTCTCGAAAATGACTACATCAGCATTACTTTCTTCTTTCTTTAAAAACAAACCAAAAAACCCAACACCAGAATATTCAAAAATTATAAGAATGCCGAAGTTTAGCTGAGAAAGTTGTTGAGGCCCAAGCCTTGGCTGAGTGCCCATCAAAATCAGCAGGAGTCTTTCCGTTTACTTAATGGGTTTTGACTGAGCTCTAAGTGAAGGGGGGGTAGGGGGGTGGCAGAGTCTGTGCTGATTACCCACTAACAAAGAAGTGTTTCAAATAATCTGCTGCCATCTGTCTTTGTTTTGCTAACCCACTCAGCTGGGTCTCAACAGAAAACCCATCAGATGAACATAGACTTAATTATAGGGAAAATGATCCCTTTGCATTTCTCACCTTCCACAAGATATAACTCTGTTGACCATGTGGGAGATTTCCCTCCATGATTACAACAAATCACCATGACACTGAGAGCCTGCAGCTGTTATATACATACATATGTAATTAAATTTATAAAAATAAGTAGGTTTCTTCAGACTTAAAGAGCTGCTGTAATATTTCTGTTGTATCTGTCAGAAAGAGAAGGTCTCCAATGGGACCATGAGATAAATCTGGCAGCCCCATTACCTCCTCAGCATGTTCCAAAGTGATGAACAGCATAATTTCTCAGGAATCATCCAGACTTAGTATCAATGCTCTAGCATCTCCATAACTGAAAGGATATAGTATCTTCGTGCTCTGAAGTTTTGTGACCCACAGTAATTGGGTTTGTCAGTTGTTTTACCCAATGGTCAGAATCAAACACAGCAAAGCCACATCTGAGGGGTGGATGGGCCAGGACACAGCTACATGAGCTGGGGCCAGTGGAGGAGGCACAAATAGACATTTGAGATTATGAGGTGATGCCAAGGTGATGTCATCTCATGGGAGTTGACAAGGACTTTGTAACTGAAGTGGCCAGGGGCAGGAAGCTGCAGTTGAGCAGTGGTAGAAATGGGGGGTGAACAGCAAGGCCCAGTCATTATCGACCTTACAACATAAAACCATTCTCCTCCTTCTGCAGCCTGACCCACATAAAGGCAGTGAATTCTGGGATGTTGGGGTGCACCATAAACCAATCTGATGGCTAGTAAGTGCTCCTATTCCTAAGGGACTGTGAAAAACAGCTACACACATATGAGAGGAGTCACAATGTAAAAAAAAAACCCAAAAAACAAAGCTTTTAGAGTCTGAAGGCTCACTGGATATTTTATAGAGCTGGGTACAGAGGCAGGACAGCTCTGATCAGAAGGCATTTAGCTCATAAGTCAAGCTTAGACCTCAAATTAGATCTGACAGTCACCTGACCTTGAGAGCTCTTGCATCTTAACAAGAGCCTTTTTGTCCACAGTCCCAAGAACCTGAATTTAAGAGTAGTAAATCCAAGAAATATTTTTCTCAGTCTGTTTCAATCTGTGATCCTTAAAAATTTCCTAGTGGAGATGCTTTGGAAATTTTACATGCTCATAGATTACTATGGCCACCTGTGAATCTAGCTCCTGTTTGTCCATGCCTTAAAAATGACTGTTCAAACTCAGAGATCAACATATCTCAGGCAGAAACACATGGATTCAAATGCAGTGGGATTCTCAGGAAAGTCACCCATTAAGGCATCTGATTGTTATTGCCTTAATCTTTATTTTTTGCACAAAGCCAAAGTATAATAATTGTTATTTTTAATTAAATTTTGAAAGGATGCCGCATAAGACATAAACTAGAGATATTCTTTTTCCAAGCATTTTAAAATGTAGTTTTTAAATTAATTACTGCAGCTACTGAGGAAATCTGAGCTCACAGGTCAGTCTGGGCTTCAGTAGTTCTGGAATGTTGCCTGAAGTCTGAAGCTCTACAAGCTCTGTTATAAAGTTCATAAAATTCCTATGCACCTGTGGGACAATTCCACATTTGATAGCCTCCAATTTTGTGGTGAAAAGCCTCATAAAAGAAGATTCTAATGGTTATAAAATAAAAATTCATTTTTCTTCTTGAATATTTTTCCTTCCTCTGGGGCTTGACACTAAACCAATAATAAATGTAAAGACAGTAGAAACAAAAAAAAATTATTTCATTTTATTTGGATACATTTTTTAAGTTTTGAAATTTAAGGTTTTGGACTTTTGAAATTTGAAGTAAAATATTTCAAATTATCCTTGGCATGATCAGAATAAATAAGTATTAAGTTTCCAGTACATTATCTTCAATAATGAATCTCAAAGGAAACATTTCTGCTTTTCATTACTGCTGTCAAACTGATGTTCTCAATAAGCTCTCAGATGTCAGCTAAATGTTGCCACAAATATGTGCAATTCATTCACACATACAGTATTGCAAAGGGGGTAAACGAGGGCAAAGCCTGAACTTCTGAGTTTAATATCCCATCTAACTATAAAACATCTACATATAAATTTGTGTTTGAAGTATTTCACACCACTGAGACACTCTTGGCAGGGTAATTTTTCCTATGTGTATTGCACGTGCCCACCCATCAATGCTGTCTTGATTCTGTTTGTTAAAATCGTTGAAAACAAAAAAGAACAAAATAAAACAAAACACCCCACCCATGAAATCCCATAATAAAAAAGTGGGCTTGGTTGCTTGGGTTTTTTTGAGCCAGATGATTCACTGCAGCTAAAGGTTAGTCTTTAGTTCAAACAAAGCTTTCAACATCAGAATTTTTACTGGTCACAGAATCATTTCCAGACAATTACAGAGTATTTTAATCAGTACCAAAAAACGTTCCCAGCTTCTTCTGTGTAGCCTTGCAGAATAGCAAGATCACCTTTAGGAGGAGCCTCATTCCCTCCAGTACACCAAACAAAAACACCCGGTGGCTCCTGCAAGGCTGTTAGATACTATAAAATAGTTTCATTAACAAAGATTCCAAAAACAGATGGAAAACAGTAAAAAGCAACCTCATGAGATCTTTTACTTCAGAGTCTTTTCTCAAAATAATCAGCTATATCTAAGCTTCCTCTGATGGATGCCTATCTAATTTACTCTTAAAAACTTTGAGTGATGGTACAATAGTAGTTCACATAAATATTAAGAATAACCTCACTGTTATTTTAATAATACCTGGCAGAAATAAAACAGAACCAGAGGCAGTGAAGATAGAAATCTGCTGAGTAGTAAAAGCAGTTTAGAAGCAAGTACTATTTTGAGGACACAGTGAATAATAGAAAGTTGGTTCTCTATTGAAGGGATAAGAAATAATTGAATTTTCCTTAGGGGTGGTCACAAGAACAGTTCTAACACAAATCATGATCAGACTTAACTGAAAACAGGAAAGGACAGAAAGCTGAACAGAAGGTTAGCTTTCACAAATCTAAGCCAATCCTTCTAATCTGTTACCTTTGTTGATAACACTGCTGTAAATACATCTGTTCACTTCTGGCACTTCCCTCTTAAGTCAAAGAAGACAAAGTACAAATGCATTTTATATTTACATCTTGTCTGTATAATTTGTTAGAGCTTTGAGAAATAGAAGAATGTCCAAATTGATCCTTAGTGTCCTGAGTTGTCTTTTGTGTCATTTGACCGCTGGCCCAAGCAGTGAATGTGCCTAATTGACTTCACATCTTCAATTGTCAATTGACCCCAGCCATAACAATAGTCACATGTTTCTTAATGGACAACTTAATTCTCCTTTCCTATAGGCTAAGCCCCTGTAGGCATAAAAAAAATGTTATTCCATTCCTCTTTACAGAGTTGTCTAAAATTATTGTAGCCCAGGACTCACATGATGTCTGATCACTTCTATTTTCCTCTGAGTTTGTTATAACTCATTAATTTCTTCTTGAAGAGTGACACGGAAAACCTGGCCTGATACTGAATGCTCACCGATGTGAAGTTGCAAGCAAAATTACTTCAAGTGCCTCCTCCTCCTCCCTGTTAAACATGCCATGTGCAGACTTTTGTTCATAGCAATATGACCCCTGTGAGGAGTGACTTAAGCAAACTTGTTTAACTTGAATTGCAGTGGAAATGTAAGTGAAGGCAGTCACTGCACTCAGCAAAGGGACAATAAGACAGTAGTTTAGCAAGAGGGATTATCACAGTTACTTATTTAACTCCACCTCTAATGTTCAATCCCTTCATCATCAGCCACATACTTTGTCCCCTGCATGATTAATGTTTTCGGTGGGGATTCAAGTAAATTTTGCTAAGTATTCTGGACTGCTCATTTCAACCTATGGTTCATTTTCTCTCCCTCTGAAAGAGTGGAATAATTCTGCCTCTTACATGTATCGTCTTTATACTAAATGTGTGCTTGTCACATCTTGTTTTTACTAGATCTCATTTTATTGCCCTGGCCTGCCAAATTTGGCTTATGCTACTGTCTTATGCATTTCCTCAGTAGGTTCTGTGTATATCCCATCTGTATGTCGTCTTGCTGCTGTTCAAAGATACTTCTTTGCTGAAATTTTACCCATTTAATGGTTTTACTGCTGCTTGCTCTGGAAAAAAAATATAAATGCAGCTTGTAAAACTACAGGTAATATACCTTTCTCTCCTTAGGGATCAGGACAGTCTTCAAAAGGTCATGTTTTTCCTGTTATTATTGTGTATCTATGTTTGTATTGGTTAAGCATCCGTGTTTGCATTAGTTACAATAAGCGCCATGCAAATTGAAGGACTAGTGCTGCTAGAGAAGCATGTCCTTGCAAAACACACTATCCCTATCTCAGAGCTGTGGCAGCCTTGGGGGGTTGCTTAGCAGTGACAACGCTGGTGGGGTATCTCTACAAAGGCCTTTGGGAAGAGGTATGTGACCAGAGGAAAACTAAGCTTCTGCAAGACCAAAATTTCCACTTCCTCTAGACATTTGTATCCCAGCTTGTATAGAAAAATTCTGTAAAGTTACTGCAATTTCTATATGGTTTCTAAGGGGTTTCCTTCCTTGCCTTCCACAGTCAGAGATGGAAAAATGACAGACCATCTTATTCTCCCCTGTTTTCTCCCTCCATAGCAGGAAAAGCTGCAGTATACACAAAAAGCTTTTGACAGTAGAAAAACACTTATTAAGAACTCCTTAAAAATGCACCAGTTTGCAGAAACAACATCATCTGTGCTCCATAATCAACCACAAGATACAAATCCAGGAGGAAACAGGCTTTTTGGAGTCCAGTGCTCAGAGAACTATTTACTGTCCCTCTTTTCCTGTTCTAAATAATATATTCTCAGGGACTAATTGCAGGAGTGTAGAAAAACTAAATGTCATAGAAAAGAGGAAACGAAAGGATTAACATGAGAAGGATCTGACTGCTGAGACTGCTGACAAGTTGCAAGATTCAAGCAGCTTGAGGAGGAAGAGAGAAAAGTCTAGGCTTAGTTTCCCAGTGAGAATTTTTTTTGGTCTAGACTTTACTCTGAGGAAAGAAGCTATTTAATTCTATTGGTCTGGAAAAGCAATGCCACCCAAGAAAACGATTTGCCCTGGACCAAGAAAATTGATTTCTTCAGAGCTAATAAAGACCCCTAAAACTGAGGACTGGAGAAGACATCTAGCAAGTATCAGCCTACCTGCTAAAGAAACCTGGTCAGTAGTTTGGTACTTTGAGTGGTACTTCCTGCCCTAAACAGCTGGTTCAGGAAAAACAATCCAACTAACTAGATAACTAATTATTCCTGACCCTGGGGGTAACCTGAATGCTGGTGGCAAGGGCCTCTGGAAACATTCCCTAATCAGCAGTGGCAGGATTTCCTGGTGCACATGCTGGCCCTAGGTTAGGCTGTTGCCTGATAGGCAGGTTCTGATACTCCCGGCTCTGTTTTCACTGTGCAACAGTGACTGGACAGCTTTAAGCAAAAGAACTGTGCCCATAGGTACATGAACAGAAAATATTGCCTTTGTTCCTAAGTGATAAAAAGAACTCTCTGCTCCCCTGCATGTAGAAGTAACAGCAAATACCCCAACTGAAGCTACTGTACACATTAATCCGAACTGTAAGCTTATTCACAGGCTCTAAAATCAGAAGCTGAGACACCTAATCTGTTGATTTGCTCTAATGCCGACAGGCTGCAAATGAGATTGGCTTCCCCTGTTACTATATTAGCTGTAACTAGCTAGCATGTAGCATACACGTCCGATACACGCTGAAAAAATCCTTCTTGCTCCTTTCCCAGGTAAACCAGAAAGCCTAAGGAAATACTCCTTCCCAAATCGCGCTGCCTCGCACCTGTTCCTGCCTCGCCGGTGCTGCGGACGGGTGATAAACCCGGCGGGGCTCCAGGTGCAGCCGCGGGGAAGGCAGGCAAGCAGGAAGGGCCAGCAGCGGGAAGGGCCAGCAGCGGGAGGGGCCAGCTTCAGCCGGAGGAGGAGCAGCGCCCGCTGCACTTAAACACCGTGACCGACGCTGCCCGCGGCCGGACGGGCCATGGCGGTGGCACGGGGTTGCGTGGGATCGCTGCTGCGGTAAGTGCGGGGATACTTCTACCCCTTCTCCATCCCTGTTTCTCACGCTGACCCCGGAGGCGGATCGGAGGCTGGCGGCGGGTCTGACTTCAGGGGATGTCCGAGTCTGAACAGCTATTTGTGGGCTCCAGCGCTTCGGGAGCGAAAAGGCGCGTTGCGAGCGGGGCGCCAGGGCAGCCAAGGCGGGCGGGGCTGGTGGGGGATTAAACCTGATAGGCGCTGGATGAGTGAAGCTAGTCGGGACGCTCTTGTAGCCCCCGTAAGCCTGGCTGAAGCTATGCTGAGGGAAATAGGAGTCTTACAGTTTAAGCTGCCTACTGAGGTGTAGTGACCGGGGCGTGCTCCCATCCCGGCATCCGAGGCTGCCGTCCGTGGGCCAGGAGCTGGCGCGTCGGGAGCGGAGCCTCGTTGTAGCCGGGAGCCTCTTGTACTCGGCGATGTGATCACAATCCTTGGCCTGTGCTCGCGTTCCAGGTGTGCCAGCCACATCCATGGCGGTACAGCTCAGTACGCTGCTCAAAAACGCATCTGCTGCCAGCTGCGGTTCTGGTATCTCTACAGTTCGTGTTTTATTAGGGAACTCATGGCTGCAATCTGGTTGAATCCTAAGCCTACTGACTAATTTCTGACCCTTTTTTTTTTTAACCTCACTGTTACTGACACTGTCGTTTACCAGTGAACCCTAACCTAAAAATCGAACCATGCCATATCCTGGAACCACTTGTGTTGTGCAACATTGATTTTTGTGAGCAAGATTGAAGACCATTGCACCACATTCTTATACAAACATATGGGGCATGTTGCAAACAAAGATAAAGAGCAAAATATGTGTACAGGGCTCAAGGCAGGCTTTTAATCCCTGGGTTCTCAAAAAAAAAAAAATTAATTCTTCTCTTCCACCAGCTTTGACACTACAGGGAATGCTTGCAGCAGTGTCTCTGAAGCCCCCTCTAGCAGGTTGTAGTTATCCAGAGCAAACTGGATGAGATGCTGGAGTTTAAATGTAGTTGATCTTTCAATTAAAAATATATTTTTGTGTTTTCCAAAGACATAGGATTCCCCTTCCCTTTAGGATTTGTTCCTTCAGACTTAAAAAATAATACATGAGTAGCAGAGTTGTCTGTATCTAACATGTCACTCAACTTTTCATAAAGCTGACTGCACCTTAGTTCCTTTCCACCACTTATTTCCTGATGTACCTTGAGTAGCTTTTAATAGGAGATTTTTGGTAATTCCAGTCTAGCAGAGGAATTTCTTGCATCAGGAATTGGTTTGTATGTTTTGAGAACAGCTGCAACAAGAAGAGATCTTTCTAGGAGTCTTGAATGTAGACTGGCCTGTTTTGAGTCTATGGTCTGGAAAGGAGGGGAGAAAGTGTGGAAAGTGCAGGGTGTGGCACAAAATAAAAACAAGCTTTCAGCAGTAAGCCCAGAAAGGGTCCACATTCTCTTTATCTGCCTTTATTTAATCATACTGGCTTTTTTCTCCTAATACTTCTCTTTAGGTGGTACCTCAGCCTGCCCTGGAGCTCAGACTCACTACTTCATAATTACTGTTAGTTTAAAGTTGATATTGACAGGTTTTGTCAAAATGTAGGTGAATTGTTATCAGTGTTAAATAACTTCTTAAGACTGTTTCTGTTCAATGATTGTCTGGTGGAGATGATGAAAATCCTGGATTATTAATCTGATTAGGTTGTTTTTTTCCTCTGATTTTTTAAATCTGATAGAACTAGACAGCAGTGTGAGGTGATAGATCTTGAATCCTCAAGAAACTTCTGCTCAGAGTTTCAGAGCATGGCTTGTATATTTGGTTGTGCTAATGCCTAAGGTGAACCCTGTTAGCTCAAGTCCTGCCCATGAGCTGTGCCCTTAACGCTTTTCATTCTGTTTCAAGCGTGTGTATTTTGGCTGTTTTCTTCATGCTTTGTCTTTTGTAAATGACAATTTGGCTTTAATAATGGAAAACTTTTCAATGGGACTGGTATTGACTGTCCTTGCAAAAAAATCCCATATTTAAATTTGGAGTACTGTCACATACATTGCTCAAGTAACTTATTCTATGTACAAGTTTTCAAATGCGTGAGAGGGAATGAGACATAACTAGCTATGAAAGCTCTTGAGACCCAAGCACTGCACTTACTAACATCAGAGTGCCTTGTGAAGTGGAGTTACCAGCCCCAAGATAGATGAGCAGGCTTCCTATCTGAGGAAGAGACTCAGTGATTCAGAATGTGAGCTGCCCACGGACCAGTGGGATGATTGGCAGACTATTAACTTAGTCAGTGAAGATATTGATGAACACGCCCTGTCCTAGCAGGCTTCCCTTCGGTGGAGCTTCAATGCGTTTGTCAGTGCCACTTCCACCTTCTCCTCCTCCCCGGTCTTGACCCTTCTTCAGGAGAAGTAGTGCTTATTAGCTCTTTAATTTGAAATAATGCCTGTTTCCTGGAAACCTTACTGACTGTTCATCCTCACCAGCTTTTTTACAGGAAGGAGAGAGATTTCCATCAGCCATGTGTGTATTTGCAAAATGTTGAAAGCCAGGGACCTGGTATATAGACACCTCTACCAAGAAGGTGTTAGCACGAGTTTAAAACAAAACTGTTGAATATTCTCCTCCTTTAAAAAAAATTAAAGCTCCAATAGTGCTGAAGAGTTTTTGAGGAAGGTAAACTTTGGTGCAAAGAGGAAAGGCAATAGCCCAGAATAGCAGTTCAGAACAAGAGCAGGAAATAAACTAATTGCTGAAATCTGAATCTGTTCAGTCACAAAAATTACTTTCAGTGCATTACAAAAATATGCTTAAAAAGCAGATAAGACCTGCTACACCTATATGGGAGAATAAAATGGGGATGTATCCCTTTACCACCCCTGAGCAATTCAGTATTAAAAGACTTAGAGATCAATCCTTTCCAGGTGTCAGGCAGAGAATCATTTTTGGCAAGGTGACTGTTAAACTAACCAATGTTGTTTGGCAGAAAAAAAAGTGTCACTAGATGTAGATGAGAGCAGGTCTGTACCTTGGTGTGGGAGTAGGCAGTTACCACTGTTGTGTGCTTGGTTTACCAAAAGTAAACAGTCACTATGAAAACATGCAATTGCCCAGAAAACTCTAAAACCTCTTTCTGAAAGTGTTTGAATTCTTCCAGCCTCTCTGGCAGCCTGCTCCAACGCTAATTTATGTACTTGGATCTTAACTTTCATTTCATTTGATTCCTTCTGATACCTTAGAGCACAAACAAGTTTTTTGTGTTTTTCAAAACTAGATGACGTTTTTTAGGCTGTAGATGTAATTTACAAGAGAAAGGCCTTGGCTGTTTGGAAGTCAAACATAACTATATCAAAAAGCTCCACTTGCATGCTGATGCTTGGTGTTTTGACTATGGGTAACATGTTCAGTCTTCCTAAAGCAAATTCACATCTTAACACACAGAATTACTTTCAAATAATTATTTCACTGAGTGTTTATCTTGCAGGTAAAGAGGATGATGTAGTAAGAGCTGCTGCCTTTTTAATTTACTATTAAACCCCATCATCTTCACTGCAATTATGACCTTGACATGAGTTGAGCTAGAGGTGGCACACATCTGCTTGAAATTGTTCTAATTTTAAAAGTGTTTCCAAATGTCATGGGCACGAGAAAGTTCAGAGACAACATTTCGTAGGGCTGTGTAGTATTTAGTTTTGTAAGCAATTTCCACGGATCTAATGTGATCTGTGAATTAACCATATAACGTGATTATGTCTTTGAACTCAACAGTCCTCCACCTCTCAGAACTTGACATGACTTTTTTTAACTATGTTGAATTTTTATTTGTCTTAGATCCTTGGTATCCATGGGAGCATCTGTAGGAGTGGTAACAAAACAGACCCTGTTCCCTCCTCTCATGCCCGCAGGACGCCCTTTCCGTGTGTCAAATGCCTCCCGAAGCAGCCGGAAAGGAATTGTTGCAAGCAGTCTGCAAGAGCTCATCAGCAAGGTAGAGCAAACAGTCCCACTCTGACTGAAACTTAGAGTGAAATAGAGTATCCCAGAAAGACAACCCACAGACTCTTGTTTTTCTAAAAATTGTTGCTGGGAAAGTTCAGGAGAATATGTCAGATAAACAAGTCTTAATATGAAATGATGGGCACTCTTTAGAATGCTAAAATCTACTGGGGTTTTTTTCAGATTTTAGATGCCTTCGTTATATCTGCTGGAATAATTACTCTGGTTTTGGAGGAAGATGGCACAGTTGTGGAAACAGAAGAGTTCTTCAAGTCCCTTGATGATAATACACACTTCATGGTTCTAGAAAAAGGACAGAAATGGACACCAGTAAGTTTTGACTGCTTTTCTCTCACTTGAGTAGAAGTGGATAGAAGAAAGTTGGTGGCTGCTAAAATTGTTGAGAAGAGGGGAGAAAAGGAAGAAAAATTCCCCTGCAGAAAGCAAGGTATAACTCCTTGTTGAGCCTTCCTGGATGAAAAATCAAGTTCATATTTTTATACTGTCCCTTGTTCAGACATAGATCTCTTGGCAAGGATCTGCCAGGAATTGAAATAAAACACTACAAATGAGGAGAATTATGGGGGAAATACCTTGCTTTTGGATAACCTCAGAAATTACTTTCTTCTTTAGCCTTTTTATAACATAAAGAAAATTAGGACTTTGACTCCATGAAGTTAAAAAATACAGAGTCCCTAAAAGTTAGCTTAGAGTGAAAAAAATTCTCAAATTAAGCAATGAAAGCAAGTTCTGCTTTGTGAATGTAGTAATAGCTTAGTGAAAGTTAGCAAAATGCCTGTGCTTAATTCTGAAATAGCTAAGTATCCATCAGAACATAGTGTTAATCTACATGCTTAAAGATGTTTTAAGAACTATTAAAGTTGGCTAGCCTTATAGCCACCTAATCATATCAACTGAGTGTCCAATTAGTGGTTTTGTGGGGGAATAGTTATCTGTACAATAATGAAATAGAGTCAAACTCCTAATTGTCTTTCCATGACATGGTTGTTGCTAGAAAGCTAGCGTTAAAGTTTCTTCTACCAGGTGTACATTTTTCCCCAAGATACCTCACTAGCTTATCAACCTACTTCATTTGGGCCATGAGCTCTAAGGGCACAAAATAAGTTGCAGCCAGGATATCACTCCACCTTGCTCCTTTCCCCTTTGTCCTGTCTGGCATGGCAGCAGCACAGGTTTGAACGCAGCCTCTCTTCAGAATGTGCTGAGTGACAGCAGAAGGAGTGCCTCAGCTTCAAAAATCATGTGGAATATAGCACCAGCTCTGTCATGCTTTATGCAAATATTTTGGGTGCAAATGGGGAGGGTCTGGGGCGGGGGGACATGCTAACAAGTATACCAACTACTTGTACATGTCCAAAGCTGTTGTTGATGATAGCGGACCCTGTTGCTGGAGTTTGGAGGCTATCAAAGCAAACCAGGCATCAAATTGCTGGCTAATGATATACTGCTGTGTTTAACTTTGTCTGACTTATCATGACACTGTCTGAGCACTGGGGTGACTAGTACAAAAAGGCCCAGTCTTACACAACTTTATTGCTTCATTTAGCATGCAAAAAAACAACCCGGCAGCTGCTAGGCTATTAACCTTGAGTGGAATGTGCTGAGCGGAGGATCCTGTGTATCCACTAGATGTCTCTGTAAATACGGGTTCTCTTTACTATTTTATTTTTGTTTTTCCTTTTTTTTTCCTAAGTCCTACAGCAGACAAGGGCTGCTTTCAATAAAGGAGTCAAGATTTAAGGTGGAAGATGGCTTTCTACATTCCTTCTCCTTTGGTTTTTCTCTTAAAAACAGCAGTGGTTTCCCTCCATCTCCTGCAATGTTTCTTTTTAGTAGGATGAAAGAGAGATGTTATAAGCCAGGGTTTGAAACAAGTACCTGACTTTTCACAGGTGTCATCTTTGTATCTGTCTCTTAGAGTGCTAGTCAGTATTGTGATCCTTCCTGAACAGGGGGACCTAATGTTATCCTGGCTATTTTGTGGCCTTTTTCAGTGTGGACTAACTGTGCTGCCTCAGATAGCAGCTGGAATGTTCCAGGATAAATAAATGTCAGGAACAGTGACCAGTGGCATTACCTGTGGCTTCAGTATACACTGAAGAAGCTCTGCTACAGAAAAAAAATATCCAGGATGTGCTGTGTCACTCAAACTTCTGTGTTTGTTTGGAATAGCTTCAGAGTCCTGGTCAGGACTTGAATAAAATTACATAAGATACAGACTTGCTTTTTTTCGTGCTAATGCTTGTAATTCTAGTTTAGAATTGTCAGAGAGCTAGCCCTAAGACTGGAATAAGCAAAGCTGCCTCTGAAGAGCTCCACTGTTAACAGTTGTCTTGCTGTAGTTTGCTGGGTCATGGTATAAACTGTCTCTCTCTTTTTAAATTAGCCGAAAAATGGAGTTGTCGCTGTGAGACAAAAGAAGAAAATGGGAGTAGCTAACATTACATTTGATCTGTACAAGTTGAACCCTAAGGATTTTATTGGCTGCTTAAACATCAAGGCAACTTTCTATGAGATCTACTCTGTCTCATATAACATCAGATGCATGGGAGCAAAAAGCATATTGCGGTAAGCATGTTTCCTCTACTGATCAGGTATTTGTGTTAAAATCTATGTTTGCTCTTGATTCTGTGAAGTAGGTGTGTTTATAAAGTTATTAATTTTCTTTTTTCTTAGATTCAGCATATTGGCCAGTATGTTTCTTTGTAAGGTGGATAGTTGACTTGTAAAAACTTCCTATAGCTTTTTATGGTGAAATCTTAAATTTCCCCCAAGGCAAAAATCTTATCAGCTTGTATTTACTACAAGGGGATAAGTAAAGCCTCTTTGTTTTGCTGAGAGAATTTCTCCACACTTCTTTGACATATTTGAAGAATGCAGGAGGCTGAGGAAGAAGCTCTTTGAAGGAAGGACTTCAAGGGAATGAAATGACAGGATTTTGAGATCTAATGTTAAAGCTTACTCAGACTTTGCAATTACTGTCTGCCAAATTCAACACCTTAGCTACATGAAAACAAAGGAAAATGGAAGAGATAAGATAGAATCCTAATATGAATTTGTCATCTGCAGTAAGACTCTGTGATGTCACTGTTCTTAAGCCACTGGACTCAAGGCAAACTAAGTGATCCTTGATGAGCTCCATATCTCCTGAAGGACTAATCTGTGGAGTTTGGTAGAACTGGCTGTTGGGAAATGCTGTCTTATTCAAGGGCAAAATAATACTTGTCCTGTCCACTGTTTTCAACAATGAGTTAAAAGTTGGTGCCTTGTCAAAACTAACTGTGCCCTGCCCTGGTTCAAGAAGACTTCTGAATTCAGACACCTTCTTCACAGAGGTGCCATATTTTGACAGCAGTTTAAGCTGCAGCCATAAATTTCTCTATCTGACTTTTCAAATTCTTGTTGAGACACATTGGTGTAGTATTGCTGCACTCTGTTACTTGAGGACCAGATCTGACAGACAGAAGGGTGTGTCATAAGTGAAGTTTTCACTTCCCGAGTGACATGTAGTCTTTTGTTTGAAGTCTTTAAGTCCCTCTTCTCCTGATGCAGATATTCTAATTAGTATTGTAATGCTAATCTTGTTTCCGCCTTTCAGTCTGACCTTTCCTACTATACTTGAGTTGGTCTCTTGCTTAATTGTTCAGGCTACAGCTGGTGTGACTGTAGATGAGACTCTTCTCTCTGGTCAGGCTGCAGTCCTCCAGTTTCTATGTTTTTCAAGTCTCTTGAGCCAAAAAAACTCTGATCTCTGGCTGCCTGCTACGGAGCAGAGTATAAGCACTGGAACTTGCACTGCGAAGGAGAGTTTGAAGTGACAATTCTGCCTCCCTGCCAAGACAGGGCAGCTGGTGAGAAAGGAGCAGTGCTGGCAACAGCTGAAGTAGCTGTGGAGTTCTTCTGGAAGCACTGCTACATTACAGAATTGAGCTGTAAGGGAAGTGCCATTGTCAGGGTGGGAAAATAATCCCCTAACGAAGAATAGGGATGACAGAAGAGATAACCTTGGTACCCTTGAACAGAACAATGGGATGGCCTGTCTCAACTTGCAGTTGAAATAGCAGACATGATGATAGGTTCTTAGTGCAGTCCCTCTACTAATGACTTCCAGATTGCTAGTTCTGATACACTCTCTCTGAGCCCACCTGTGGAGTGTGAAGGGAAAGGACTTAAAAAATCTGCAGTTGTTCATGAGTGGGAGGGTCTGGAAGCCTGCCAGGTCTGATTAGTGCACATCCCCTGATGGTGACTCCCTGTAGTGTCCAACTGAAGATCAAATGTCGAGTTCAACAAATAACTTGCTCCATGGCTTAAGTCCCAACTGCTGTGTACAAGTGACACACTGCAGCTGCTCAAAAGTTCAGTACCAGTTGCAGCTTTCTTTACAACTATAAAGCTCCTTGGCCTCCACTGTGTGATGGAGGAAGAACATGCTGAAAAGGCACATTTCAGGGAAGCACAAATAAGGGTACAACAATACTCTTTAAAGTCTTCCTAGGCTATAAGTACAGGGTATTCTACTCCTTTGAAGCATTGAATTTTGACTGCTAACCTTTCATCATAGTGAGGAAAAAAATAATTTGTAGGAAGAAGACTTTGCCTTCTCTGCTAAGGATCAAAAACAAGTGAATACCAGCAGAAGGTCCACAGTTGTGTGTTTTCTCGGGAATTCAGAAGTCTTCCCCCTTTTTTTGCAGAAGAGGAATGCTGGTCTGCATCTTCAGAAACGAATCTGATTCCAGTTTTGGGATGGTTTCAGATCTTGTGTACCTCTTCCTCAGTGCCTCAGTTTCATGCGTGTGAGGGCCTACTTAACTAATAGCAGATGAGATTTGAATATAGCTCTTAGAATAAGATGTCCCTGTTGTCTCTTGGAAAATAGAAGGAAGATGCACCTACAACTAAGTTGTATAAGTCACCATTCAAATATTACTATCTCTGTTCCCCTGTGATCCTGTGGTGATCCACAAGTCACATTGTAGACCTCCAATGCTTACCTGTGATAGAGATAACCTTGGTACCCCTGAACAGAACAAGGGGATGGCCTGATCTGTACTGATTATTACACAGTATTATGTATTTGAATGATACATATTATATCTTTAAAAAATAGAATACCTGAGACTTCTTAAGCCCTATAGCTTGGACAGCGTTAATTTGTCTGGCTTCACCTGTTTTGCTGTTGGGCTTCCACTGTAGTGTGATTGTTCAGCTTCAGATCTGATCGAGTTTGATCTGTGGATTGGAGGTACATGCAGGGTTGTATTAGTGAATGGCATGAAGGTGCAGTCTGAGGTGGATTTATGCTGCAGGAATGTTGCTGGGCTCCCTAAAAAAGTTATATTCCATGGTGCTCTGATAGTTTGAGTGGTGGCTTTGCAGAAGACTTGTAAATGTCTAGCAGGCTGACAGCCTGCTTTCTTAAATGTGTTTGCTGGTTCTGCCAACATGTCGGTAATTTTCTGTCAATCACATATTTTTTGTAAAGAAGGTACAGAAATGACCAGCTTCTTGGAAGGGAGAAGGAATGAGAGAGGTTTTTGGAAATTATCACCTTAACTCATCATAAAGATGTTGTGGGTGGAAAGGGATAATTAATTGCTGATGAATTTTTCCTTAAACAAATGGCTTTTCTTCCAGGAAAGTGCTTCAACTGCTGTCCTATGCAGCACAAATAACTGGACAGTTTCTTCTCTGTACTGGAACATATATGTTGCAGTTGATGGGTGAATATGATGAAGATGACACCTGTGCAAGATCAAGCCGGGAGTAGTGAACACAGCTGCACTTCTGATATTGGATACCTTTGCTTAAAGACATTCTCTTGCCCAATTTTGATCGTAATAATGTTATAGTAGAGGGACGTCCACTAATGTGAACTAACATTTTTTCCCATTTGGGAATGCCTGTAGGCCTTAGTCATAAAGGTTCACAGGCTCCTAACATTTCGAAAGTATGGGTGCCTAATATCTGAGAATTTGGCAAAAGGAGATAGGGCAGTGTTTTTGCCCCAACAACTCAAAATGGAGAATAAGTACACTTGGAAACTTGCATGCTTTGTAACCAGTGGAATATTTTTTGCACCAATCAAAACATGGTTTTCTTGATTTGTTGGGTTTTTTTCATGGCTGTCTACTTGCATTCTGAACAGACTGAGCTGTAAGGTGGAGGTGAATGAACTGTGTTTTTTTTTGTTTTAATCCTTAACAGTGTTCGTATTAGTGTCAAACTGGCATTGAAGTACAACAAAATGAAATGTACTTATTTATTCCTGCTAACACTGAAACTGCATAATACAAATTGAATCCTAGTTAAGAGATTGACTACTCTCACAAAGTC
Organism: Neodrepanis coruscans; assembly: GCA_013400695.1. Classification (NCBI taxonomy): domain Eukaryota; kingdom Metazoa; phylum Chordata; class Aves; order Passeriformes; family Philepittidae; genus Neodrepanis; species Neodrepanis coruscans. The sequence goes on from VYZS01015579.1 coordinate 49,748, forward strand.
TAATTGGAGAATGCACATCTACTAAGCAGAAGCTTAAAAGTTTGCCTTACTTCCCTTAAAACAAGTAAAAACTTTTAACTATAGCTCTTTGTATTTTTTTCTTCATATCTTCAGGAGGTTCAAGTTAGTATACCCCATACCAGCCAAAGAACCTGATATATTTCTTTAATGAGTCTCATGTCCATGTCTGCCTAAATATTGAATAATCTGCCATGGTTTCAGGAATATGGCTTATAAGCAACCTGCTGTGGTTTAAGAATCATTTCTGCAGATGTTACTGTTCAGTTACTATTCAGACAATAGATGTCGGGTTGTGCATGAGACACATATAAGATATGCTAGATATTTTGTGCTCAGTGGGGGATAGCAGGCTGCTATGTAGCCTTGCATAACATATATGTAAGCTCTAAAGTGAGTATTTTCTGCATTATTCTCTCCCAAGACAAGCTGTATTAAAGGGCAAAGCAATGTTTACTGAACTGTTACTATGACCAGCTTTCATCAAGCTTTTCCTCAACAGTATGAAAAATTGGGAAGCAAGTAACTTTTAGGCATCTGGTGTCAAAATGCAAGCTTACATTGGTGAAGGGAAAAAGCCCAGCTTTTGTTGTTTACAGGTGTAGCTTTCAAATTTTTTCTTTGCTTGATCATAAAGCATTTTAGTAAGACACAAAGCTCTTAAGGAGATGGTAAAGATACAGGTAAGCAAACATGTCTGACCCGACAGTAGGTGCCACCTAGTAAGAGAAGCTCTGGTGCACAGAGAACAAATGGGCCAGGGAAAGAAAGCAGTGGGAGTGAGATGAAAAACACACTAAGGACCCCACAGCGGTTACCATGTCACCCACATGGAAATTCATTAACTATGCACATCAACTGCATTGATCAGTTGGCAGAAAACATAATCTACTGAAAGAGAAGCAGGAGGATGGAAAAGATGAAGTGTAATGGTTAGTGGGATCTCTTCTGTCCTCTTCAAGTGCTACTCATATGTGGGGAATATTGCTCACCTTCATATGCTTATTTTTGCCTTCCCATGATGGATGTAGCTGCATCTTTCAAATCACTGTTGTCATGAAAAGCAGCCTAAATCCGAGTGTTAAAGAGACTGAAGGCCCTAAGTTTGGTAGGTCTCCACCTGTCTCTTCAGTAATGCTATTACAAATAAGTAGACAGCTAAGAAAAACCATGGGTATTTTTCCTGTTTTCTGTTGTTTTCCATCTACTTCTGAGTGTTTGCTGGAGCAGGAGGGAGGGCATACTGCTCAGATACAGGGAGGACTTGTTCTTTCTTAATTTCTCACGGTGAAGAAAGCCTGTAGCTTACAGCACTGTCAGGTGTCCTTCACAAGAAAACAATAAACTATTCTAGGAGTAATGAGAAATATTTTACATGAAAATAAAGCTTTGTTTTATCTGTATTGTTCTTGACACCCCCCCATACAAGTGATTGTTGCCATGTTAACCAGTGGCCAAAGTTTTTCTATCCCTGTCAAGGAATTGCATTTAACTGACTTTGCCAGGACTTTGTCATTCATTTTTTCAGCTTTCAAGAACTACTTATTCTGTTAAAACAAGCACACTTCTTGAAAGCAAGTTCTATAAAATGCTTCTAAGAGTATTTTTGTTGTTAATGGTGGGAGCACCAACATAAAAAAAAAAATAGGAAACAACTTGCATAGTTCACTATTGCTTTGAGTTGCTTCTTCAACATCTGTAATACAAAAGCTTTTGCATGTCTGAACTGTGAAGATCTCAAATTCCAGCCTTCTTTAGCCAGAGACCATTGTTACAGAACTAACACTCCAGGGTTTCCAGTGGCACTATCTGCGAACCTAACAGTGATCTGAAATGCTACCTTGGTATGAATTTGTGAGGGTTTAAGCAGCTCCTGCTTTGACAGCTTAATACTTTTATAACTTGAGCTGCTAAAGGTTGTGTGAGCTGCAGTTTCCATCTTGGAGCATTTCCCTCTAATTCAAGATGCAGACTGCTGAACAAAATAACTCAACTTTGATATTTTCTCAAAATGGGAGAAGTGTCTTGGAAGTTGTCTAAAATTGTTTCATTGCTTCTGAATCTGGGTCTTTCAAAGGCTTAGTATTTGGGGGATGATGTTTGCTACTGTACCAACTTCCTTCTGGAAATAAAGTTTTGGCTTTGAGTCAAACTGGAGCAGTTTGTCATTCTCTTGAGTTGGAAGCAGTTTGATTATTTTATTTTTACACACTGCTTAGGAAGCATAGCTTTTACTTCATCTGTATGTGGTACACAGCAAAAAAACCCAAAACTACTGCTTTATCTACCTTACAGAAAATTACATATAAGTGCTGTACAATATCTAGCAACACACAGAAAAAACAAAAGCATGAGCACTTAACTGCAGGTACGTAGAGAAGCAAGATTTCCTACTTGACGTTTTTAGCTTTAGTTTTAGTTTCCATTAACTCAGTTAACCTGTACTTGTTACTATTGCAGACAAGGCTGGTAGCAGTGACATGTAGAAGGTGTGAAACATGTTTACTGCCTCCTTGCTTGTACTGGCCCTTTTTGCCTGTTGCTTTGCATCACTTACTAACAATGCACCAAGTCATACTCTCTACTTACCAAAAAAGGAATTTTCACTGAAGTATGTAATCTTGTTGACTCAGGCACTGTTCATGTTCTGCAGGCAAAGCAAAGTTGCTCTCTTCCTGACCAGAATAAAGAATCTAGTAGCCTTTTTGTGTATGTAGTTTATCATTACTTCATTTCCTTCCTTTCATAAACCCATAAAATTTTTGCTCTCTTATGTCTTCTGACTCTTTCAGGAGAGATATGATTACAAGCTCTTCTATCCAGGGAGGGAAGAAAAAGCAGGGTCTCAATTCTTTAGATCATTTGGAATATGCTCTAGGAAACATCCTGAACACCTTGCCTTTCATTCATTTCCAGAGAAGGGAAGGATAAAGAAAGAAAAATAGGACTTTGAGCTGGAAGTTTTTTTGATTAAGTGAGTAGAGAGGTAGGGATTCACAATTTTGGAAGTGTTGGTAATTCTGAGTATTAACTGTGAAGATAACCACATATGCTAACTTGTAACTGACAAGAATTATAATTCTCAATCATTTCAGTATGTGTATTCCTGAGATAGCACTTGAACTAATGGCACAAATTTAAGTAAAAGCAAAAGAGAGTTTAAAACCAAAGTACCAAGTATATTTTTTGCTTGATGCCTCAAAGTTTACTAGAGGTCTTAATGTGATTGACATGCCACTTCAGTTATGTATCCATGTGAGGCTTAGAGTTTATCACTGCCTTCTCTAACTTACATCATCATGTATGCAGTCGAGATATTTTAAGCATGATGATTGTTGTTTTGCTAAGGGAAAATATAGTATTTTACTGCTTCACAATTTTCAAGCTCAGTAGTTATGAAAATTGAGATGGCTGAAAATTGTGTCAGTGATGGCAACATTTTCTGTTGTGTGGTGCCGATTTTAAGGAACACTGTCCATAAATAAATAAAATCAAATGGTGGCTTTTGATGTTGTCTTTATTAATTTCCAGAATAAATTATTCCTGAAATAATCATGAATGTTAGTGAATCTATGTTCTGGCACAGTTAATTTCCAAATGCTGGACTGTGGTAGTGAAGTAACTAGATACTATTATGTGGCTCTGAACTCTTTAACTTTCTACTGTTGACTCACTTTCTGGCCTCAGAGAAACTGTGCAAACTGTGTTTTCCTTTCAAACAAAAGGAATGCTTTCCTCCATCTTTTACAAAGGTTGTAGAAGACTACAAAGTACTGAGTGCAGAAGTGACCTCTAATGTTCACTAGACACTGTTAGGATTAAGGAACTCTTTTAGTGATTCCTCACAAAAACTCCCTGCAGCCATTTACCTACAGATAGAGTAGTACAGATTTGATTGCAGGGGAAAAATGAATTAGTTTAGTGAAATAACATATTTGTCTAGTTCAGGATTAACTTAAGCTTGAGGAGGAATAGCATGCAAGTATGATTTGTCTAGTGCTCTTCTATCTAATAAGTACGTCTTTTACTCATCTTAAGGGACAATTTTGCAGAGCTTGACTAATGAGCACTTTCCTTCTTGTGGGAGAACGAAGGTCTAATTTCTTGCTGTAGAAAAGTACGAGACAGAACTGTATTTGGTTTAGTGGGAAGGCTTTGGCAGTGAGAAGGGGAGAGATCTGTGGGAGTGGCCTCTGTGTTGTACAGATCCACTTCCATCTGGCTACAAAGTGAACCCACCATTGCCCAAAGCTGAACCTTTCAAACCAGTTTGTGGTGTCTCTGTGAAAACATATCTAAGAAAGGGTAAAAAATGCTGTGCAGCAGCTGTGAGAAAGAACTGAAAAAAAATGTGAGAGATAATCTGCAGACATCAAGGTCAGAAAAGAAAGGGGAGGAGGTGCTTCAAGTGCCAGACAGAGCTTCCCTTGCAGCCTGTGTAGGAACATGTTGGAGAAGGTATCCGCCCAGCTCATGGAGGACCCCCTCTTACAGTGGGTGGACATGCCATGAAGGAAGCTACAGCCTGTGGAGAGCCCATGCATGAGCAATTTTTCTGGCAGGATCTGTGGCCAGTGGGGGATCTGTGCCACTGGAGCAGTCTGTTCCGGAACGACTGCACTCTGTGGAAGGGACTTCTGCTGGAGCAGTTTGTGAAAGACTGTATCCTGTGGGAAGGGCCCATACTGCAGCAGAGGAAAAGAATGAGAAGGCAGGAACAGCAGAGAGGAACTGTTGTGGGCTGACCATGATCCCCATTTCCCTGTGCTGCTTGGGGACAGGGGGAGAAGGTAGAAGAGTTAGGAATCAATGGGGAGAGAGAGTGGAGGTTAGAAAAGCTGGGTTTAGTTTTGTCTTTTTAGTTTTTGTCTTTCATCTCACCATCTTTGTCAGATGGTGAGAAATCATCATCTTACTCTATTTTTAGTTGCAAATAAATTAATCTTCCCTGAGTCGCGTCTGTTTTACAGTAATTAGTGAGTGATCTCCCTGTCTTTATTTTGACCCATAAATTTTTTCAACTTATTTTCTCCCAATGTCCTCTTGAGAGGCTGAAGTGAAAGATCAGCTGGTGGGTCCCTGGCAGACAGACAAGTTTAACATACCACAGGCACAAAACACCAGAAATAAAAAGAAGGAAAAAACCCAAGCTGCCTGTGCTATCAGTGACCAGTAAAATTGGAAGCAAATATTTTGGAGTGGGTTGTTTTCTGAATGGCTTTTCACAATACTGTTTGCAGAGACAAAATCCAGTCACATGCAGGACAAGGTTAATATTTTCAGTTGAATAACATCAAGCTCAAATGTGGTTTTTCTAAGATCAACCATCAGTCTGAATCATTCATAGTAGGCCCCACTTGGTGTTCTTGGTTTATTTATTAATAAATATCAATTATCACTTTAAAAATAACTTTGAAACAATACTCTTAGTTGTTTCATAAAACAACTAATGAAATGTAACATTAGAAATAAAACATGTTTAAATACAATTCAGAATCAGAATAATGCATTCTATGCAGTTCCAACATAAAAAGGTAACTGATCATTAGTTTTCTAAAAAGTCATCTTCAGTAATCAGCATACATTATGTATAGATTACATTTGGGGTTTTTATAAGTAATGTAAGTATTGTCACATGTTGTTTGTGATTTTGTCATGTTACAAAAAAAGAAAAAAGCTTGATCCTCGGACAACAGCCCTATTTAAGAAAACAGTAGCTTAAATGGTGTAGGTAGTCAGTCTATTATTGACCCAGAGACATCTCAGACATCTAAGAAGTACTTTAAAGTCTTAAAGGTAGGTATAATTATTTCTGACACATTTTATAATTACATCATGAAGTATGCTTTTATGTTAAAAGCACTTCTAATTACAAAGCATCTTCCCTTGCATATGTAACTTGGTTTGCTGCTGCTTTTTATTCAGTACTGGGATGCTCTTTTCCCATCTCAAAAGTCAGGAGATAATGTATAATCTTATTTAAGTATAAGAACTATTGATTATTATTGAGCTAGGCAAAATGAAGTCTATGGTAAACTATTTTATTACTGAGAAACTAAATTGCAAATACCATCTGTCGTGGTTTTACCACAAATTTTTTAATCTAAGAGATTAGAATCTCTTGTCTAATCTTGGACAAGAGATTCCAAGAGAAGCCACAGACACACCCCAAAATGAAGAAAACACACAAATATCACAGTTTATTTTGCGCACACACAAAACCCGACAAATAAAGTGCAAACAAAACAGACAAATTAAGTTTCCCAGGGCCCATGTTGGGATGAGGACGCTCTGGAAATAGTGCTGGTCTCTCTCTCTGATGCTCCCGGGGAGACGCCGGGGTAATTAGAGGGAGCACGCGGCCAGTCTGAGGACCCCCAGCAGNCCGGCACCGCCACTCTGCGGCCGCCGCTGCTGCTGGCGCCGCCGCCGCGCTGAGGTTCGCCCTGGACCAGCTCTCGCTGCTGGGGCTGGAGGGCGCAGAGGAGCCGGTGGCGGGCGGCGGCGACGGGCGGCCCCCGGTTCGCACAGGCAGGGGGAAAGGGGTGTCCACCCCCCGCCCGGCCACCGGCCCCGCGCAGCAGGAGGAACAAAGACCGTTTTTATTTTTGGTTTTACCCTACGACACCATCATTTCAGTGATTCCTGTACAAAATGTGCTTAATGTAGATACTCTCCCAGCTGCAGCTTTCCTGCTTTCTTGCCCACTTAGGGAAGCTGCCTAGGAAAGCTGCCTTAAACAGTTTCAGAATAACCGTCTGATTTACACTCAACTTCCCAAGTGATCATGCTTTCCAAATAGAAGTCATTATTTTACAGATTAACCAATTTGCTTTGAGAGATAGTTGATTATTCAACAATAAATCCATTTTATCTGGAATTAGAAAGTACTAAATAGTTGTTACAAACAGCTAGCTATTCCAGTCTCCCAGAAAAGCCATTTCATCTCTGGATGGGATGATCAAGCTGATTTTCCTCATTATTATAAGCTTTTTCTGCAAACTACATTAGGATCAGTATTTAGATAGGATCAGATAAGAAAAGCACAGTTTCTAATCATTTCACCTCTGTAACCACTGAATTTAGTAAAAATTGCCCTCGATTCCTCCTAGTCTTATCTGGCCCTGACATGGTACCATGTTCAGTTTTCACAAGAGCTGTGATCGGTGAAAGCAAAGATGGTTTTGTCATTAGCAGCATTAGAAATTACTAAAGGCAGTAGCAATCTAACAGACAAAATTCACTTTTGTTTCTCCGACTTCTACCTCTCCAAAAGATGTTTGAGTTGTTTTAGAGGGGTTTTTTAATTTGTTTTTGACATTTATTTTTGGGTTTGGTTTTCTTTCTCCGACTGCTACGTTCTCTTTTTCTCTTTCCCTGTGTCTGATGCCATCACCTAGAGGTGACCAGTGCTTCAAGCACTTAGTTCCTTCATCTATTTTTTCATACCTTGCTCTGGTGACCCCTTTACATATGCAACCTGTTATATTGTTTCTCTTGTGGCCTTCCATCACCCATTCCGGATTCCCTTTGGGCGCATTCAAACTAAAAATACTTCGTGACTGACAAGAGAAGGGGTGGGGGTGGGCACGACGAGGTGGGCAGGTGTTGAAGCAAATACAAATTTTTTTAAAAAGACATTTGTATCTGTATTGCTCTAGCTGTAGTTCATACTAAGTCTTTTTACATAGAAATGATCAGCCTCCTTGTTTATGTAGCACTTTTAGCATAATTGCCTTCTATACTAACCAAGCTGCTGTCCTGAGATAAAAAGCTTCTGACTACATAGAGCTGTGCCCTGTTCCTGGCAGATCATAGATACCACATATAACATAAAGTTCCTATTCAGTACAGAGTCAGAACACCACAACAGAATAATTCTGCACAACAGAGATGTATTTCTCTGCAAGTCTTACACGCACTGGCAACAACTGTTTCTCCACACCCTTCCCACAAAGCAATGGCATTCAACTGTGCAGCCAATGTATATTGTAACTCCATATCCTCCTGCATTCTGGTTCTCTGTTCAACAAACCGACCGTGAAGTGCATTATTCACCAGGCAAGCTGTGGGTTGAGTCCTGGCCATGGGCCAAACTGACCTCTTACATTCTTGGCATTCAGAAGCCTTTAAGTCATGAATATGGTAATGCTGCTAACAGGCTGCAGTCCAAGACAAGGGGTGTACACCCTCCTGCTGTCTCATTACTGCAGGGTGCTTTTCTAAGAAAAATAAGATTCGCTTTCTCTGTATGTTGACTTTACCTCCTAATTCCCGATCGGGTAGCTCTTGGAGTCCTTCCTCAGAGTGGAATGGTTCAGCTGCTCTCGTGCACTTGGTACCGACACATTCCTTCAGTGGCTCCACCCACCCCTGACAGTGCTGAGGACTGTGCTGTTAAAAATAAGCCAGGCTTTGTCCAGTCGTAGCTTGTGCTGTGCTGTTTGTCCTGGGGCTTGTGGACTCCAGAGAAATGGTGCTCTTCTCCTTACAAATGTAATCTGAGAGAATCATTTGTGAAGCAGGCTAGAGTCGGTGTGCTGATTTGGGATGGACATGCATGACAGATGAGTAGGATCTATGCTGGTAAGGGAAGAGTGGCAGCAAGGAGCCACTTGCCACCCAAGAATAAGGGTAAGGAAGAAAACTGTGACTCACCTGCCAAACCCAAGATCTGACCAGAGCAATTCATGATTGATTTTAGCTGCAAATCTACTGTTATGGAAGAAGTGTTTCTCACAGTGAGATGAATCACATTTACTTGGAAAGCTGCATGTTTCATCTCAAATATATGCTTTGCTTAGTAAGTATTGAATAACTATCAGGCGAAACAGGACTCGTGCCCTTTGTCTTAGAGGTCTATTGTTTTCAGGTTTTTTTCTCAGAGAATAAAACCATGAAAAGTTCAGTTTTTCCAATAAAACCTACACCTATCTTTTCCCCTTTCCCTCCTATACGTTGCAGTACATATCTCTGTTGCAAAGTGTTTACACAAGAATCTTAAGGAGACTGAGCTGGATGAGGTAAAAATGCAGGTGCTCTCCTGCTTTAGCAACAAAAAACAAGTAATGTCTGCATAAGATCCATTGGTTGTGCTCGGACCTGATCTACTTAATTCTAAATGATCTGAGTATTGAACTCTGTACATCTTTTTGATTGTATACAAATCTTCAGGATGGTCAATCAGGATATCAGTTGGACTGAATACCAGAAGTATTTCGTGATATTGATTTGAATACTTGATGAAATTTCATATCCATAACTGCATAATACAGGGCAAAACAATTCTATGTTTGCAGTGAAGAGATCTGATTCAGTTGTCACCACTGTCAAAAGACAAAGACATGTGAATTGTTCAGTGAAGTAAGAATTTCAGCAGCCACCAGGTGGGCAAACAAAACTATAAGACTTATTAGAAAATAAAGGCCAGGGCACAGGAAGCATCATATAACATTGCATGAAATAATGGCCATTATTAAAATACTGTTACTCCAATTTCACAGATACTGCAGTAGTGCTAGTTAATGTGAAGAAGGGTGATAAGCAAGGACTATCACAGGAGTTCAGTGTCACTCTCAAAAACAAGGAGATTAATCAGTGGAATAATTCTAGTTCAGAAACTTTGGACAGATAGGGGAAATAAAGAACAAAACAAACACTAAACCCTTCACCTTACACACAGCTACAATGGTCATTAGGAACTGGTAGTCACTGTTTCTCAAAACAGAAGAATTATGATGCACCAATTTAAGGCATCACTTTACAACAGAAAAAACTACTTCCTCACAGAATGGAATTGTGTGTGGCAGGCAATGCCATAGCTGAAAATGTACCTGGGTTTAAAAAGCAATTACATAAGTTAAAGGATACTTCAAAAGGACTATTAAATATGATGGTCCAGATCCATCCTTCAGTTCAACAAAGGCTTAATCACCAATTGCCAGATGTAGCAGGTCATTTTTTGGGGAAGAATTATCATATGTTTTTCCTAGCACCCATCTGACTACTGTCAGGGGTGTAATTCTAGATTAGACGGATCTTCCATTTAATCAAGACCAGCTGCTGTCAATGTACTCATCCAATCAAAAAATGCCTTTTCTCCCGGTAGTCTTTAGCATGACTTCTGGTTAATAGACTATTTTGCCCTTGTTCTTATGTCTCACACATTCAAAACCCAGAACTTCATAGATAAGCTCTGCATTATCTATCGGCATCAAGTCAGAGCTGATTAACTCCAAAAGCAAGTAAACAATATCTGAGACTCATTGTCCTCTTACAGCTGTATCACTCACCACATGATACAGATAATGGAGGCTATACATTCCAGCTGAAATATGCTTTCACTTTGTCCTCCAAACAATTCAGTTTCCAAAAATCTTTGATGTGCAGAGAGACTGGAGAGTTGAACATAGATAAATTCCTGCCTCAGTTTTGTATTACCATACTCTTGGTTGTAGCTGTAAGAAAACACTAACCTGGCTGCTTTACTGCCTCTATTGAATACACAGTGCAGCCTATTCTCTGGCTCTGTTTATGTAGCTAAGTGACCTATTAGAATGGAGGTTAAAAATACAGCCACACCAAAAACACATTCTGCCTGACAAAACAGGCAGGTACATGCTTCCCTGTTGCATAAAAATTGCTATGACCAACCCTGCAAAAAGCCCTAGATGAGTAACATTGAGGGCTAAGCATGGGGAGAAACAAAGGGCTGAAAGAAAACCAAAGAAAACCAAAAAATTCCAAAGGATGAAAAATGTGTTACAAAACAAAATAAGTGCTGGAAAGTGCAGAAGAACCTGAACTCAAGCACATTAATATTCAGGGTTGGAGTTACAGTGTTTTCCATTCATCTTGTCAACTAGTGATAAAAGTGTGTAAAAATGCAGCTAAAAAAATCTTTTGGACAAGACAGTGTAATTCCTCCAGTGCTACTTCACAATCTCCCATATATTCGACTAGATGTGGTGACCTCTGCTTTAACACTACAAGTTCAGAACACATTTTTTGTGCTAAAACACAAACAACAGCAGAACCTCTACTGACAGCTACAGTTCAGTACCACCCAGATGAGTGGCATTAAAACAATCCCGAGTACCACGTTTGAGCATAGGTGGCAATTAGTGACACCACAGCTGCCACAGCCGGAAGTTTAATGAGCAGGAATGTCACAAAGCAAGAAATTGTTTGAGGACCATATGGAATACAATGGCTTTTCAAGATAAAAATATAAGCTGTAAAACACCAGTGCTAAATGTGTATGTTGGTGTTTGCCCTATTAGATTGTATCCTTCTCTGTGTGCTTGTCTTGCTGTCTCTCTTCCCCTTTTAAATGTCTTTGCTGGATTCCTGAGTGGTTTCTAGACTCATCTACAGCTGCAATAGCTCTGGAACTCTCATGCCTCTTGCAGATTTTGCCACAAGAGGCTGATGGAAAAAGAGGTGATGGCGGGGGTACATGGATACACACTTGAAGAGGAGCATGACTTCCCATGTTTGGTTTTCTCAGACAAAAAAAGCCCACAACGAACAAACAAAAAAACACCAATGCCAAACTGATTTAAGACATTTTTTTCCTTTTTTAACTTGCACGAAAATCTTCAGCCTAAAGAGGAAAGACAGGAACTGGATTGATATTTGGACCTTCCTCCTAAAGTTCACCATGGAGTTAGTAGCATTTACTAGCCTGCTACAAGCTGTCAGAGTATTTATTGCTTTGGTATTTAATATATGTGATAACAAGCTTTGTAACACTGGATAGATCCTTGTTGATATTCTTAAGTATCAGAATACTTATATTTATAATTATAATATAATTACAATTCTGAAAAAAAGAAAAGAGTAGCTAACGTTAGCTGTTCTGCTACGACATGTATTTGTCTCTAGTCCTTAAAAACTCCAGTAAATAGAAATGGTCCTAGCAACAACCCTGATATAAACACAAATGTGTTTCCTGAAAAGCAGGAAGCAGCTTAACAATCATATCATATGACTAGCTAAATACAGAGGAACTTTGCTGGGGGTTTTCCAGAGCATTAAAGCAAAATTCCATGTGACTTGTGAAACATGACTGTTGCTTGAGCTGCTATTACTGGAAAATCCTTTTACTCTGCAGAATGGGCACTTTATACATTTTGTTATGCCTCGTGAAGTTCATCATCTTGTAGGAATCCATTTCTATTTAGCCTGTGCATAAGCACTGAGTATGTGAAAAAGGCTGAAGAAAGAACATTGAAGGATCTGCAACCCCACATGGCCCCATCAATTTGTCTTGACTCTGCATGTTTACAGCTGTTTCAAGGCAGCTGGATCTTGCAAAAAAGCAGTATTAGTATTTCATCTGCTGTTACTATCTGAGTAATTATTATTGTTTCTGACTAGCAGGAATAAAGAACCACATGGAGTCTGCCCATCACATTGAAGCACCAAAGAGTTGTCCAGTGGAAATAAAATGTTCTGGGCTTTTACCAGTTAGAAATGGCAGATTAATCCAGAGTTGGCCTAGTCAGATCTTCCTTAATCCATGTCCTGTCTATCGTAAATGGTCATGCCATTCCCTGAAATGCAAGCATGGACCTCTTCCAGTATTTAGTCTTTTGCTTCCACACCAGAGAGCAAGAGATACCTGGAGAATGTAAGTCATGTAAACTGATTGTTGAAGTCGTCTGTTGTGTGAAGCATGAGTTTGCAAACTTGAGCTGATAGTTTGTAGTTATTGTGACATTTTACTAATATTTCAGATTAAATACATGAATTAATATTTTTAACAACAGAAATGAAGTTAAAATTGTAAAAGGAAGAGGAAAAACAGTGAAGGGAGTAAATCTGCAAGCAAAATCTTAAGAAAAAATCTTCCTATTCTGTGGATGGTGGGAAAAAAGCCATACCCTATGTATTAAATTAACCTATAACGTAAGTGGGAAGAAAAAAAAAGACTGTGAATTATGAAGGTTAGAGGTCAATACATATTATAGGTATCTGAGAAAGAGATATCTGAGAGAGCCAAATATAACAAGTGAAAATCCATTATATGGAATTTACAGGGAATGAATCTCATGGTCTCAGTGAGATGAAGCACCTAGAAAGAAGTCTTAGAAGACATTTAGTTGCCTTAAATTTCCAAGAGGTGTTTAGTGGGGGTTTAAAATACATCCAGAAGTAATCCGTAGCAGTTAAGTACATAGTAGGATTTTGAAACATCTAAGTGCCTTTAAAATCCCAGGCCAAGTCTTAAGGAGACTTAAGGAGAATGTGCAGGCTTCTACTGACATAGGTTATAATGACACCTAAGTCAGCTAAACTACTAAGTAAACACAAGCATGCATAAAAAGGATTTGAAGATATATTTACCTTCAATGACCAACAAATGATACTTCTTTCAGACTACTAGCAGTTAAATAGAGAGAATCTGCAAGTTGATTCAAGTCTGACCAAATATTAGACATTATTTGCATAACTATAGAACTTGTACATGAGGTGCAAATTCATTGGGTAAACTGTTGATCACTTTCATCGTGCACATGGTTCTACAGTCGTACATGTACTTCACTGTGTTACTCTGTATGTGTGGGAAACTGGCTGAAGTTTTGGCCTCTAAATGGTGTTTGACCAACTGCTGCTCTCAAACAGTAAACAAACATTTCCAAGATGACAGACACTGGTAGTGCAACCTACACAGCTTTTCAGGAGGCATGTGGATTAAAGGATCCCATTGCTTCTTTTTTCCACTTACATGCCTACCTGTGTCCATTTTTTCCTTCTTATTTTATTCGCAAAATATAATTTGATTTGGATGATCAAATGTGTTTGATCTACTCCTGGGTTAAGTGATTCAAGATTTATCTCCACGAAAAGAAAGGAACAGTGGCAGATGGAGAAATCCTAAAAACATATCCAGAGAAAAGGAGCTCCTGCCTGGCTCCTCTGAGTGAGGGATCAGCCTGTGAGCTGGTGTGACACTTGTCACCACCAGTCAATGGAAGAGATTCCATGGATTGCTGTATAGACAGGAGTTACTGCCTGCAGGGATACGGGAATCTTTAGGAGATGGAGGGTAAGAGCATCTTTGAGATTGTACAAGATGACTGAAGGACTTTTTAGAGGAGGAATTAAAGGCGGTGAAAAGGAGGGATAAAGGTAGGCTGATACAGAAAAATATAAGGATATGGGACTAAAATTACCCGGTCGTGTGTAAACAAGTTTTCAGTCCATATGTTCATCTGGCTATGCCTTGCACCAGTTCACCTCAGTCTGTCTTATTAAAATACATTTTAATTACTCTTCGGGGTGAGAGTGGCATCTATATTGTATGTGTATGTATCTGCATGGTGGTCTGAGTGTCAGCAATTAGAGGTGGGGGCCACAAATCATAGGGACCTGTGTGTCTTTCATGGAGCATCCAGAAAGACCAGTGCACAGACCTTATCTATATCTCTATGTCAGTGTGTGGTCACTAGTAAACACTAAGCCAGCCTAGCTGGGAGTCAAGTGTTTCCGTAAGTCCAGGAAACATACCGAAGACATCAGAGGATCTGTGACGTGGCTACTGGAGAGATAAGGGGGTCCAAGCCACCTACTGGGGAAGACTGTGGTGGGGTCACAAGGGGTCAGCTACTGGTAAGGTCACAAGTCTGTACCAGCTACCTGATAAGCTTGTTTGAGCCTTTGTGTTTCTGTGTGAGGTAACTGGGGACCCAGAGGTCAGCTACTGAACAGGCTGAGTGTCCTAAGACCAGCCATTGGAGGAGGGAGCCTTAGTTTGTGGGGTTTCCTGTAGGTCTGAATATCAGCAACTGTGATGGAACCATGGGCCTGTGGGATAACACTTCCAGGTGCCAGCAACTGGGAAGGCTTGGGATCCAGGGGTTAACTACTGAATAAGAAGAGTGTCAAGACCAGATGCTGAAGGCATCCATGTTGCATAGAGGTACGAAAGTACATATTTATTTTCCATTAATGGGCTTCTGTATTGATCAGCCAGAGAGGGGAACTGGATGAGCCCATTAGTGCTGTTTGTTTTTCTATGAGTGCTGGGTTTTTTACCTGTGTCAGTCAGCATGGCCAGCCATGTGTGTATGTGTATGTGTATGTGTGTTAAAAGGGGATGATGGTGTATGTGCATGTGCCTATTGGGAACACACACTCAGCCTTACCACTACCTGGATCTGTCAACCAACCAAATTTTTAAAACTGGCATACCAGCAGAAATTATTGCAAGAGGCGAGTTGATCGGAAGTTGGAACAATAAATGGGAGGATCTGCAAAACGCAGGCAAAGCCAGGCCTGGAAGGCATATTCAAGGACATATAGATTCAGGCAAAGTCCAAGACAGCCTCACTAATCAGGCTGCTGAATAATGACTTGTTCATGGATCTCTTCCAAAAATGCAGATCACACAGAGAAGGACAATTATTTTGAGTCCTTCAGCACAGAAAAAGGCACATAATATCCAATCCTGCCCTGGTGGATGCTTCCAAGGCAAACTTCCTGATCCTCCAGCTGCTTCACTGATGTTAGGAAGATATTTGACTCAGCGTAGTATGACGTGTGTGGTCTACTTGGGGGTCATTTGCCAGAAGCTGTTAGCCCTGCTAAAAAACATTTATAGAAAGGCAAGATTAGAGCCCAGAGCGCATAGCCTAACTGATACTGACCATGTCACAGCACCATAAGGGCAGACAGGCAGGAGGTGCCTCCCAAAACACAGATTTTGGGTTATTTGGAGGTTATGTATTGATTGGTGGGGGCTAGCACCCCAAATGGTTCTCCAGAAGACCCCCATTTGGGACATCTTTGATCCAGAGGATACGGGGTTTTTTTAAGTCTGGCCTTAGGGCTGTCTTGCACAACAGGATTGGACAGTAAAGATGTGCATGGACAGATGAATGCCTCCCACTAGGGTTATATATTGGAATAGGCTATGTAGACAATGGCATCCCATGAAGTCACTCTGGCATCCTCTACCTGGGAAACCATGCAATAGTTATCCAAAGGGATCATAAGGCAGATTCAACAGCTGCGGGAACTTGTTTCCTCTCCGAAGAGGAAAGAAAATCTCCTTTTTCATTAAAAATCAAATCATGCATATCCCAGGTCATACTCTGTATTGTGGTGACAGGAGCTTTCAGCAAAGTTGGTCCACAGAGTCTGCTTGCCGTCACAGTTGCTATTTTACGACAGCAGCTTATCTCGCTGGCAAAACCATGTCGGAAAAGAGCGATGCGAAGGAGATGGCCCTTGGAAAGGGGCAGAGAAGGGCCACCCATTCCTTTGGATGCCGCCCCGTCAGCGCAGGCTGCAATCTGCTCACGGAACGACCGGAGAAGGCGACGATGTCCGCCCTGAGGGCAGGGCTCCCGAGATGGGGTGAAGATGCCAGCCCCACGTTTGCCGAACTGGCTTTGGGTGAGCAGCAGATCATGGGGCAGGAGGAGACCCCGGGGCCCCCCACTGTGGACAAGGCGAGTGCCGGTGTCACACGGCGGGTGGCATCGCCCCCCTGTCCCTGCGCGGGGCCGAGGGCGGTCCCGGCGGGGGCGGCCCTGGGCGAGCGGCAGGGGGGTGCGGGGAGCCCATAAAGCACCGCCCGGTGGGCCGGCGCCAAGCATAGCTGGGCTGGGCGGCGGGACAGCGGGAGCACGGCCTGGGAGACCGGGGGCTACAGCCATGAGGGAGATCGTGCACATCCAGGCGGGACAGTGTGGAAACCAGATCGGGACCAAGGTGAGCCTGAAGGGGAGCCGCTGGCTGCCCGCCGCTGGCGAAGCCTTTGAGCGCCCGGGGACGCGCCCGGTCATTCCTCGGGGCCGTTGGGCCCCTTGGGGCTGGGCTGTACCCCCCGCCGA